>JAKRRZ010001006.1:0-14291 GCA_022627015.2 Podosphaera aphanis
TGACTGAATGAAAAAGTCATGATCTTGCGCAAAAAAAGGTTTGTTTACATTGGTTTGAGGTTTGTTTACTTTGATTTAATGTATATATACATTAAATTAATGTTTTTTTCCCCGAGGGTCTGTGGTGTCAGTCACCAGAAGAATTTCGCTAAAAGTTTTCGCTTGAAAATATTCGACGCCATCGCAGATGTTGCGATCATAATTACGCGGCGTTCAACGAGGGGTGTTCCGACTTAAAGTTGATGCCACACAGTTTCACCATCTTACCCAGAAAGACTCAGCCAATATCACTTCGTCTTTCTCTAATATGTACATGTATAATTAACACCAGAACTTAGAAAACTTATGAAGTGCTAATTATCTTCTGGTAAAACATCCTTTCCTAAGTTAGGCAACGTAGTTGAACATTTAATTTCTCAAAATTCATTGGGATTTTGTTACTTGATTACACATATATGTAAATGTAGTTTCAAATGCTATGATATCCCCTGGAAAGCTTTTACATTCATAGCAACACGGAATTATATGTTCATGGTGACAGACTGTTGGATAATACTGCGCTAAATTGCATAACTTACTCGCAACCTCAGAGACGTGTCGTGATGGTGTTTCAGGTAAGCTCTGTTTTTTATACTGAGCATTATGCGTTTATTCTGGAGCATCTTATGTTTTATTATGCTTAATCTTGTCATGTCTGTTTTGGGTAAACTGTTTGGAGATATTTCTGTTCATGTTACATGTAAAGTACTACGACTCAGCTGTCTAAGCCTCGAGAACTTGCAGAGTTAAGTAGATGAAGGTTGGAGAACGGAGAGATAAGGAAAAGAAAACAATTGATGAAATTATTCACAAAAATCATAGCTAAATCCAACACAGACAAAAGCAAAATTTTAGTCTTCAGACTTGGACTTAATTTGAATTAGCCTTAATCAGTTCTTTGAGTCTCTTTTCAATTATTTCTCGCCCTCGTGAAGTGATCCATACTTCCGCGGGTGCTTCATCGACAATATCCCAGCTAAGTAGATTTTTAGTCAATTGACTTAATTCTCGCTGCTTTGCCTCCCATTCGCTACTCTTCTTCACTTCTATACCTGAGCTAATGAGAGCAAATGGCACGTTTTCGTCCTGAATAGTCTTTGCACTAATTATTTCGTTTTTGGTAAACGATCCTGCAACTAGAGATTCTTGGAGCTTAGCTTTGATGTACTTTCCATTTTGCTTAGCTGAGCGGCCAAATATTCGATCTTCGCGAGTGCGACCTTTGAATACTGCAGCTGATATCTGGTCAAGACCGAGTGGAGAGAGAACGCCACGAATCCATAACAAAAAGCTTTGAGTTGGTGCGCCAAGACGATTTAGATAATCTTCGTGAAGAGGGTCAATCAACAAAAGTCCCTTTATATTACTACCATGGCGTGATGAAAAAATACGGCTGTATATGCTCCCCACACCTGAAGACACAAGGATCCAAGGACCTCGCTCATCAGCATGGGCCAATGCTTCGGATAAGACATCTTCAGCCATTCCAGCAGAGAATGGAGAGGGGGCATTGTCTGACCACGCAATTCCAGGACGGTCAGAGTAACAGTAACGGGTAATACTACCGTTTGCAAGGGCATTTTCGGCAACATGAACCATGCTGCCATCAAAAGCGCCCTGCCCTGCCTCAAATAAAATCGTGGGGGCTTGGGTATAATTTGAAAGTTGCGTATTTTTTGCCGAACAAAAAAGATGAATTTGATACTTGCCTCCATCAACATTATAAAGCTCTCCTGGTACTCGAAGAGAAGAGTCGCGGGCGCGGATAATCAGTGCACAAGATAGAAGAAATGCTAGACCCATAATGGTAATTAGTACAATAGTAGAGGAGAAAACAGCCAACCATTCGAGTAGAGTACGGCGATTTTCTGGTCGGCCTGTGAGTCGTTCTTCTTCCTCTTTTTTACCCCGAGTAACGATCCGATCTGTGAAAACTGTCCATAAACTCATAGTGAGGGCCCAAACAACGCTTATAATTCCAACCCAGCCCTCTTCTACGCGGATTTTAGGGACAGTGAGAATCATGATCGTATCGAACAGTAGAATCGTAGCCAGGACAAGACAAGCAATTCGTTCTGCTTTGGATGGCGTGGAGAAGAATAGCAGTACAATAAAAAGTAGGATACAAGTCAAGGTTGCATAGGAGAAACTCAAGAAGCCGGATCCCCTCCAGTATATGCCTGGTGGATTTACAAAAATCGAGGTAAATAGTAAGATCCACCAGACAAAAGTTAGTGACATGAATATCAAAGAGCAAAATCTGAGAAGTCGTACGCTCCAGAGATTGTACGGTGATACCTATAGATATTTTTAGTAATAGAATGACTTAGCGTATCAGGATACATATTAAATTGACAGAGCTTACAGCTGGATCATCTGGGCTCAAATAATGTTGTTGAGACGAAGCATGAAGTAAACGAGTTCGTTCATCTGTAGCGGGTTGATGTGAATCATGGCTTTCATCTCTCTGATCGTTTTCGGAGACATCTGTTTCAGGATTTTCGTTGTTGTTGGATCTCCAAATTGAAACCATCTCTCTCTACCACAATTAGGTATTATCAAACGACTGAACTAATTGTAGAGTACTCGAAGACTGAGTGGTATTTTTTGGCAGTGAACTTGCTTTTTGAAAGTAGACACAAACCAGCTTTGATATAATTTTATGGAAGCCAGAATTTTGTAAGAATTGGAGAGTATCCAAAGAGAAGCTCATGTGAAAGTGTCTATTCAAGGACCATGAGAGGCTAAGAAAGCGTTATTTTGTATCATTTAACGGTGACATCATCTCACCACGGATAATTAGTTGGTTGTTTACAGTGCCACCACCACATAACATAACATTAATAAAAATAAATGCATTACATATAAGTCATTTAGACAAGTACTTATAACTAAACAAAATACACTTGATAATGTTCATGCTGAAGTAGAAAAAGGCTGTGAGACACGACACGTGCCAATTAACCAAGCTACAAAAGACTACTTATGTGCCGGTACAATCTAGAAGAATCTTGAGGAAACTCTATCTGGCAATTCGCCATAACTATTTTATCATCGTCTTCCTTACCTTTGATATTCTTTCAATTCAAACCCAAGAATATCATTTTTCCAGCTTAGATATCTGGATACCTGGCTCTCCCCGTCGATTCATGAGCACTGTGATTTTGTTTAAAAAGTAGAGGTTTGTGTAACAATCACAATCCCTGAAACACACCAGATAAGGTAAGGCCATCGCGTGGTGACGAGGGTAGAATCTTGAGGATTGAGTGGAGCAAAGAATTTTTGATAACAAATTTGAAATGGAAGTTTAAGCATAATTTTTGCTACGAGGCTTTGGCGACCATGAGATCTCTATTTGAGCTGGAATTTTCGTCAAGATTCATAAGTATATCTGGTCGAATACGACACTAAATCGATATCTTTATGATGATTGGGCTATCACACTCTCGGAGATGGTTGCAGGACGTGTTCCGTAACCCTAGAATTTGGGTAAAAAAACTGCTTGACAGACAGATATGGAATCCTTATAACCAGGTAAAAGCCTTGGGAATGGAAGAAAATATCACCGGATTAATTCGAATTTCGCTGTTTGAGAGCATAGTTTCTAGTTTCATAGAGTTTTGAGTAAACACTGAGAAAGTGTGTTTGTTAATATTAGTCATAGAAGTTGAAACTTGATAATTACCGCTGCGTCTCATGACTCTGAATCCCGAGGTAGTAAAATTGATAATGATAATTTTAAATCAAGAAATTGTCAAGTAATTTTGAAAAAAAGGAGTTAAATTCTTCAGAGAGTTATGCAATGGATGTAGTTAGTAAGCTAAAAGTCATTCCTTTGTCTAGATGGGTTAGTTTTTTCGATATGTAATGATAATTATATGAACAACATCGCGAGGAAATCTAATGTGAAACAACATCATCATCATCAATACTATAATAAGTATCCCAGACGCACAGACTTTTACCAACAAGAAGATAATAACGAGCCCACTTCTGTTGAGACTGGCATTTCAGTGTACAAGTAATATAAAAAGATATGAACATCATTATTATGTTCCAATCAAGAGCACGCGATCTTTTCCTGCTTCTACACTACATTCTATGCAGTCTTATCTTACTTGTCATCTAACATTCTGGCAAGGCGTCAATTAACTCCTGCCGCATCTGACTTTTCCTAATCCGCTATATTTTGTCATTTAATCTTTTAAAAATAACAGCATTTATGTCAATGCTTGTATAATCAACTTTCCGGTTTTGGATGTTTTTTGTGATTTGGATTGAGTTCCCCTTAGGCACTCCCACCGTCTCGAACACAGTTAACTTAACCCCGAGAGAGCTTTAAGGATGAGCTAAATGATTAAGCATCGGTTCTTTGGCTACTCTATACAGTATGGGAAACAGAAATCGAGGTTAGTTCGCATATTCAAGATGTTGTATCGACTCTCTCAGTTAATTGTTGAACAGTTCTATCCTTCATTTCCAATTTCTCAACAGGTGGAAGAGATGCTCGTTCAATCCCACCATCAGGTTCTCATTCGAATAAATCCGGTCTATCCTCCCAACCTATTCTATCTCGGAGCGCAACTGAGCCCCTAGTATCAACTAATCTCACTACAACTGAAGAAGAACCGGCCTCAAGACCAACATCAAGGCAGCAGTTTCACTTTCCCCCTCTAATAGACGTAGAGCAAACTACGCTACCTGAACTACAGCCCATATTTTCGTTTCTGAACAGTCATTCCAACAAACTCTATCAAGAGGGTTACTTCCTCAAGCTAGACGATCAGAACACACGTAAGCTTTTTTCTTCACTATCAAACGACCACAGCTTTAATTTGAATTGTAGAAGGGAGACCAAATGCGGATCGAAATTGGACAGAGTGTTTTGCACAACTCGTCGGGACGGTACTATCTTTATGGGATGCTGCTGAGCTTGACGTTGCAGGTCAAGATGGCGAGGTTCTTCCAAAGTTCATTAACATCACTGACGCCTCGATTAAAATGGTAAATACTGATCCGAATCTAGTAAATTCAACTAACCTCTCCAGATTGAGTCACTTCCCACCAAGTCAGATACAAATGCAAGACTACAAAATGTTCTGAGTATTTCAACTGCTGGAAAGAACAGATATTTGCTACATTTCAATTCTCATCACTCCTTAATACAGTGGACTGCTGGAATCAGACTTGCAATATACGAGCATGTCACTTTACAGGAAGCATACACCGGGGCACTAATCGCTGGCAAGGGGAAAGCCCTTAACAATATCAAAATTATCATGGACCACTCTAAATCGCCTACAGCAGATTGGGTTAGAGTCAGGTTTGGAGCAGGCACACCATGGAGGCGTTGCTGGTGCGTCATATCTCCACCCGATGAGAAGGAATTATTAAAACAGCAAAAATTGTTAAAAAAGAAATCACCTTACGACCGCTCTAAGGCACCAATACTTCGAGGAGATATAAAGTTTTTTGACAGCAAGAGAACAAAAAAAGTTGAACCAATAGCTACAATATCTGATGCATATTCAGCCTTTGCTATCTATCCTCAGTCAAAACCATTAATCGACGCATCGACGCTCGTTAAAGTTGAGGGTTCCATCACAATACACTCTAAACCGCCATCTACGACTGAAGGCTTTGTCTTTGTAATGCCTGAGGTACATCCTGCTGTTACCGGCTTCGAAATTATGCTCCGCTGGCTGTTTCCTGTCTTCGATACTTTTGGCTTATATGGGAGACCTGGCCGTCTTGTCGCTGCATCAGAAGACGTGCGAAGTCTTATGTTTGCTATGCCCACGCACCGGAGACACGGATATTTAGAAATATTAGATGTCACAGGACTTATTCTAGAACCTGGAAGCTCAAATTGGAAGGAGTCCCAATGGAGGAAAAGAATGAAGGAACTCACTGCGAAGCGCATGATGGCAATTGAAGCTGGTCCAAGGGCTAACAGCAAGCTGGGCAGTCGGGGAGGTGCTCAAAGCAGTTTGGGACAAACGCGTTTGCGAAGTGTAAAATTTAATGATAATGGGGATGAAGATGAAGATGAAGTGTCTATCAAGTCAACGCCGTCAAAGTCTCGAGCTGCAAATGCCACTTATCATGAAATTCAAGGACTCAGATCTCGAACAGATTCGGCTCCCCCCACCGCTGTTTCTTCCAACACTCTAAGTTGTCCCCCACACCACTATTCAACATCTGATATCCGATCGCCTGAATCTTCGCAAACTCAGATACCCCTCTCATTAGACCAAATACCTTCACGCAGCCTTTCTTCCAGCTCTGGGCTTGGGCTTGGGCTTATGACCGAACCTAAAAATTCATCGGGAAGAATAAGTTTAGAAGATGAGCAACTTGCTAATGCAACTCCGGTACGAGAGCTTCAAGAATTGCAGTCGACAAAATCTCCCGATCCAGTCGCTATACCACCAGCGTTCTCTCATGCACCCGGCTCAATGCCATCAAGTAAGCCTTATCATTCACCAGAACTCCGCCGAGAAAATAGTCGTATATCGACTAACACTATGAACCAATTCACTGCTGGTGGGGAAAAAGGTTTTTATGACAGAGATTTTATAAAGTCTCTTGAGAAAGATGAAAGGAAGAAAATGGACAACACGTCTGGAGAAAGGGAGGTACTGTCAGCTCTCAACAAAAAGCAGTTCCAAGCTAATGACTATGAACTTAATAAAGGCGGAACTGAAACGTTTAAGAATAAAAACATCTCAGAACTCAGATCAAGCTCAAGCTCACCCTCAACTGGTTTAATCTCTCTCACATCCCGCTCACTTCAGAACAAAAAATTGCCACTTATTCCTTTTGAAGAACATTCCGCAGATATCAAGGAAGATCAGAGCCAAACATCAGTGGATTCAATGAGCCAGTCTGCCCCGAAGTATCCCTGTGGTACTCCTCCCCGTAAACCCCTGCCCGAAATTCCAACAGCTTCTAACAGTCAAACTGAAACATATGAAGAAAAAGAAGATTCTCTGTCGGATCTATTGGAAGGACAATTCATCGACCCAGAGGCCTTTGATGATCTCTACTATGAATTACCTCCTTCCCCAGTTGATACTAGACATGCATTCTTGAAGAATGACCTGAGTAGCTTTGACGATGATGACGACTCTACTGATACTCCTGATTATGCAAGTACTAATAAATCAGCTAGAAGTAGTAGACTCTCAGTCGAAAAGCCCAGAGCCGGCGTCATGCGAACTGTAGGAGAACCTGGGACAGAAACTAGTCATGGCCTAGAGGACTTGAGCACTCTGGAAATAAATTTTGGACCAACGTATAATTATGCTAGACCTAAAAGTCCTGGTATTTCCAAAAGCTTAGGTATTTCCAACAATCTAGGACTAGTCTTAAAGGATTTTACAAGTGATTTCGACCCTCAACCAACTAGTCCAAGTAGAGCATCTATTTATTTTAATCGTTCAAAAACACAAGAAGGAAAAATAGTTGCCTCTGATACGTCTTCTGGAGAGAACAGAAAGGTAGCCTGGAATCCAATGATGGCTGGAAGTGGAAGCTTAACAGCTCAACAAAAAGGTATCACGCCAGAAGATTTTGTCGCTCAACGTGCAAGTGTGGTCCCTATTTATACTCACCAACGCCTATCATCTGCTGATGCCCTTCGTACTGCAACAACAACGCCGCTATCAACAAAAAATAGTCATGGTGATAGAAAAAGCCCAAAAACTCATTCGCGAAATGGCTCAACTGATTTCTTAGGACAATTCGGTCATTATCGGCAAAGCTCTGCTGATTTGTTGCAACGTCCCAGCTCGAGTAGTGCCTCAATGGCGCTTGGGTCGTACAACCATCTTTCTCATGAACGTATACCACGGATTGGACACTCCAGAGGCAACTCCGTTGATTTACTTCAGCGTCCTAAGTCACGAGCTGCCTCTATGGCATTTGGTACATCGGGAAATAGTAGCGGGAACATCACTTCCCATTTGACTGCTCGGGAACAAGAACATCTTGCTAAAGTTACTGGTCAACCACTCATTAGTATGGCAACGAATAGCAAAAATATTCCATCGGCTGGACTTGTCGCTGCATTGGAGGCGCGGGAAAGAGACAAACAAGCTTTGAAGCAAGGCTTTAACAGTCAAGCTGTGGAACAAGCTATACAACTACGACAACATGCGCTGCATCAGCAAAACCATCATCAAGCGCCTGTGGATCTTCGTGCTCACATACATCGAAGAAGCAATAGCCAATATCTTCCGCAATATATGATGCAAGGCCTCAATGCCTCACATCCGGCAGCTACTACCTCTTTGCCAGGCGCCGAATGGATATCTCCCAGTCCTGCTCCAATAATGCATATTGATAGGGATAGGTCACCGCCCTCATCACATTTGCAACCACAGTTTTTAGCTATGGGACGTCAACAGGGACGAGGGAACCAGAGGTATGGTCATGGAGTATAGAATGAAAATGAATTTAATATATGGGTCGGCGTTATGGTGATATAATCTGCATCGATGCAAAAGGAGTGACTCTTAAGGTGTATAACAAAGGAATTCGGAGTAGCTTATATTATGGGTTTTCCTGTAGGACATTATATTTTGGCATGAACGATGTATTTCATAGGTAAAAGTAACGTTTTTGACGCCTGGCATGGATCGATGACTTTTGAACACCAAAGCAAAATTATTAGTGTTGTATTATATTGACTGCCGAGAAGCAAGCTATCTATCATGTTTGACACATTCCCGTTTTACAACATCCTAAGGGTCGCATAATGAAGTTTTCTACGAACAATTAATGAGTTTCCTAGTCTTGGGATCATCTCGATCAACCTCGAAGTTGTCGCTATCACCTTGTACGTGTACTACACTAGCTTTTTTATCGGATGTAAAATTATAATTGTACGGAACCACTGAAATCCCGATGTAGAGGTCTATGAAGAGATCCCTCTGGTAACAGTCCATTGAGAGCGCTTAATTACAGCGCGTCACATCTCGTACATCAATGGATCGGAACGCAAGTAGGAACGAGGTGGAGGAAGCACGCTCAGATGCGTCACGGCGATTCTCTACGAGGGTTCACGAGGCGGTGGAATTGTGGGGGAGAGATTGCGAGGGGAAGAGCGAAAGATGAGCGATTCGAGGTGCGGGCATTATGTCATATGCGCTCGGCGCGCAATGGTGGTGCGGCCCACGGTGGCGCATGATTCTGTCGATGAACTGGCTTAACTTACAACACGGTTTGCTCTATCAGTAGCTCAATGGTATCCGCAAGGTGTCCCTTCCTCCTTCCCAAAATTCCGTTGCAAAATTCCATACGAACGCCGCCCTCCGTTGCCCGTGCCATTGTCTACTGGTCACCCAGGACCCTCACGCTACGAAGCCCATATAAGTCTATGTTGTATTTTCCCCACTGACGCCCATGAGAAATGCCAAGGTTTATTATGAAGGTGTGTATTAGAATGGCTATCCAGAGCCTTCTGACTGCGGCGGACTGGTAGTTGTATCGATTTGACTTCGTAAAGAAAGAATCTCTGCCGAGAGCTGACTTATTTTATTTTCTTTGGCTTTCTCTATGCTTTCCATCGATTGAACTTTATCAGAAAGTTCCTTGACCCTTTCTTCGAGTGTCTGGACGTATGCCCAAACTCCCTTTTCTCCCGAGGAAAAGAGGTTGTTATCAGTACTTTCAGTGCTACTTGGATTCTGGTGGTTGGGATGAGTGGTGTCGAGTTGAGCTTCTGGTGAGAAAATTGCGCTTGTAGAGCTAGCTTCAGTAGCTTTAGGTTCAATACATTGATTTGACTGACTTCCTTGACTGACTAACATAAATCTTTGGTCGGGGGGCGTCAAACTCGTCAGTACAGGTAGCTTAGGTCTCTGAGAGGCTGTTAAGGTTCCATCAGAAGGAGAGAACTCGATGGGTTGCTGTCCTCCATAATGGTGAGACTGAAGTTTACCTGGTAAAACTGGTGATCTGTGCCTCGTGATTGACGAAGATTCATGGTTTGACTGATGTGTAATGGCTGGATTGAGAGAGCTAGAATTTTTATTTATCGTGCTTTGCGGAAAAGGTGAATTATTTTCGGGGTTAGAGAGTCTGTTAGACATGTTCACAGTTGGTGAATATCCTCTTGATGTATTCTCTGAAAGATGAGGATTAATTAAATATCCAGGGTCACCTAAAGTTCCAGGAGGGTGGTGCAAAGTTCCCTCTGAAGAAGGCTGTCTTGGCTGAGATCCACAAGGAGGGTAGGTGTTTGAGGGTTGTGAAGGCACACAGCTGTTTCCATTGCTGGAACTACTACTTTGCTGAGCTTGTAGACTAAGGATGAACTTTTGCCGTTTTTCTACTATGTTATTTTGATAATTAATTTGTGATTTAATTTTGAGGTGCTTTTTATTATTTAAAGCCGTTTCTTCTTCATTTCCAGCAGTATTTTGGTCTTCAAATTCGTCATCAGCGCCGAAGCTGCCGATACTCGACCTTCTTCCGGCACAGCCGCCCTGACCCTTAATGTGTCTTGCTAATGCATCACTACGCGCAAACTTGCGATTGCATTTTAGGCACACATGAGGGCGTTCACCAGTGTGCAGTTTTGTGTGACGTTTTAAATCATGTAGTCGGCGAAACCTCATAGAACAGGTCTGACAAACATACGGCTTCTCTTGGCTGTGAGTTAACAGATGACTCTTGAGATTGTGATATCGAGTAAACGCAGTTTCGCAGTATGGGCATTCATGTTTCTTCTGGGCTGAAGATCGTGGTGATAATTGTTGGTCTAGCATGGGAGGATTCATGTCTTGAGCTTGTTTAACGATATTATCCGGGGAATTTATGCTTCGTCTC
Organism: Podosphaera aphanis; assembly: GCA_022627015.2. NCBI lineage: Eukaryota > Fungi > Ascomycota > Leotiomycetes > Helotiales > Erysiphaceae > Podosphaera > Podosphaera aphanis. The sequence continues at coordinate 10,876 of JAKRRZ010001006.1, forward strand.
GATATTAGCTCTTTGGGTGGTGCTTGTGAATAACCAACATTTCCTGGCCTTACATTACCATTTTCTTGTTCCAAAGTGTCATCCGACATAACCGAAGCAGTAGCAACAGCTAAATTAGTCCCCGGATTAGTCGTACTTGCAATGCCTGACCCTAGCTTGTCTCCAAATGACATCGAATCAGCGATAGAGATGGCGTTTGACACAGCTGGTGATTTTTGCGATTTTTCCGTACTGCAATCACCAACAGGCAGAATAGACGATAATACTACATCGCCATCATTTCTGCTATATTCCGACGTGGAGGTTTCACGTTCTTCTATCTTATGCTGATCCGGCGCAGATAGATGACCAGAGGTAAATTTCGATGAAATTGTACTATGGAAACGCGGCGACTTTGGTGACGGTAAGCCTACGAGACCAGGATTTGCTATGAAGCTTAGGGAATCATGCGAATTGTCTCGCCGGGCTCGCTTTAATGATCTATTTCTTATAGTATCGGCGTCTGTCTGTTGTACGATGGGGATTGTGGAGAGAGTAGCTGAGCTTGCTAAATTTGACGTGCCTTGCTCTGATGCCATCAGGATTCTCTCAATCCTCCTTGAGAGGAATCGATAATTCGTATGCCCTTAGATTCAATATCTGCAGGTAAGTTCAAGCTTATTGTAGCCGCGTTGTGTTGTTAACGCTTCGTCTTTGCGCTCATCTCTAGCTCTTAGTAAATTTAGAACTAAGATAAGCTGAGTAGCTTCGCCGAAATATTAGAGGGGACTGGTCTGTAGTTGTCGACAAGGGAAGATACAAGATCTAATACGCCTGTATGAGCTCCACCTCTGAGTATGGATTAGTTTCGTCTGACTGAGAATGAGAGAGCTGTGTTGATTAGACACCATAATTCTAGATGACTGAGGCAAATAGTTTATAACCAGCAATGTTTGATACGTGCACATTAATAAACGAGAGGTTGAAAAACTCACTATGTCCTCACTGTGACTGATTTTCTTAACGTTAGGCGGCAGACGTGCATCACTCAAGTACCTAATGATGGGGCCAGGCCTATGGTCAGGGCCCGAAGATTAATGTGGTCCAATGAGAATACGTTGGTCTTTGACATATAATTAGTGCATCTAAAATCTAGAAAACATCGTGATTCTCATGGCTAATTGCATCCATGTAAATGTAAAAGATATCTTAAGAGTCAGTTGCCACCGTATTACATGAACCTAATTTGGCGGTATCAAAAATTATCTAATTATCTACCATCTACGACCTTTTTTACCTACTATTTACTACATGTATCTGCTGCGTCGTAAGTTTTACACGCCGTCCATCCGTTGCTCAGCTATTATGGCGCACATCTTATGAAGCTAATTACATATATTCATCAATCACAAAGATTTCAACTAAAGAGCGTTCGAAGACTTTACAGAAGTAAACATAAAAGTTGTAACATTGAATGCCACATCAAAAGGTCAACTCGATAGCTTGAGAGAAAGGACGCCGGACATTTTGGCAACATCGTCAACGATTGTGTCCCATGCAGGAAGAACTCATAGCAAATTGCATTAATTATTGAAGGGATTGTCTCCTTAGAGGGTGTCTAGTTCGCTCGCGCCCGAGAAATGGCTGGAAGTATTATTGCGTCGAAAGAAGATCTTGATTCTCTGGGGGAAAATTAGATCTCAAACAACCTTGGACGTCATCAAAACGATTGGTGGAGCAAGGATGGCAGCATCAAACTATCCGAATGCTTTCTTGATCTCCTCAGTTCAGCAGCACTCGTGATCGTCAAAACATCTCTATCTAATATCTATGCCTCTTGAAGGATCAGGAACTCACAAAGACTTGCAAGTTCTAATAAAAAAATTGAGATTTCTCGTAACTTTCGGAGATCAGGGCCTTCAAACCTCATGGTTGTTTCTTTCCTTCTGATACTGCGGCTGATATCACCAACAGAAAGGCAACGTCATGGTTGGAGCAGTTATGCTAGCAGAGGCTTTTCTGTATCAAATTGATACAATTTGAGCGTCAATCTACTAGTATCGCAAATTTTTGCGCTTCGAACTTTCATATTAAACTGCAATGGCTAAGACTTCCGATAAAATATGTCCCGAGCTACTAATTATAACGACTTTTACACCATCAATTTTATGGTTGTCCCCTCGCTTTTACTATGCTTTAGGCCTTAAGAGTGTTGAGCCTTAAATGTCAAGACTATAGACGTTTTCTTTGCACATCCTCGCCTAGCACACCCAAGAACGGTAAGTGGTTCATTAACGCTTTCTTGAAATAATCCAGACTCATGATATAACTTGCCCTCCGGCGATCAATACTTTGTCTTCATCAACCAATCTCGTCAACCTTGAAATTTAAACTCCGTAACGCCTCAAGAACGACTGTTTTTGACCAAGATCCACGTCAGCAGAACGTTCCAGCACCAGGATCATGTCTCGAATAACGAACAATGGATATCTAGTAGACAGCACTTACACCTGTTGATGACGGGAATTGTCAGCCCATATTGTTATAGTTATGAGCTACCGGAGGACGCTATAATGGATCGATGAGACTGTTCTTCAACTACACAATGTATGGTGTAGAAATGGCGAGAATGACTGAGTGTGAATATAATGATATTTGTTAATAATGAGCCATCTAATGATATGTATAGAGGGAGAGATATCTTATATACACGAGAATTAAAGTTATACACCGGTTCCTGATTCTGATGATGGATTACAGAATGTTCTAGCATCGTCTTGTGTCCTCTACGGACTGTGCGCGATACCAGTACTGCTTTCCATGAAGTTCCACAACATTCCATTCCATACTGGTCTGACAACCGTCACTGACGATCCTAATACCTTGACTGAGCCAGCACAACACATGTCTCCCTGGGTTATATAATTTTTCTTCAAAAATCTTATCCTAATGAGTATGATGAATAATGCGGTTGGACCAAATTTGACCGGACTAATCGGTGGACATTCCGAAGATCATTTATGAGGACAAAAAGGGCAGCAATACGTTACATATTTGTAAAAGATAGTATTCTCAATGGCAAATGCAGAAATATTCGTTGCCATCTACCTACCCCTGAAAAAATTGATCAATGGAAAATATATTTGACTACCGGAAATGTAAAATTTATTTTCCAAATCATACTTTGAGCGATCATGGGAGTAATTTCAGATATGGTATAAGACCCGAGAATATTTTACATCACGCACAAAGTCTCTATATGTGTGATAATAGGCACATCAAAAATCAAGCATAAACGGATCTCGTTGCTGTAATCGTCGGATTAAGCGAGCCTCCATTTAGTCGGTCCCCTCCTAGTCGGAGCAAGCGGATGTGACGCACTAGCGGATGTGACGTTTTAGCGTCCCACGTTGGAGACATAGTGAATGTTAGTCATT
>JAKRRZ010001007.1:0-14281 GCA_022627015.2 Podosphaera aphanis
AAGACTATTGTAGGATGTGCACTTCTTCCAAAGTGCTTGCTCTAAATACATCCATCCCCATTGGATGTGCTCTATTTTAACGTTCATATTAATTTGTAAGGAACCCTTGAGCGCTCTCAGGCTCTATCCCGAATGTTGACTGTACTGCGGTATTCATGTGAAAGAAGCCCCATCAAGAGCCTCGATTTAAATGCGGCCATGAGCCAACATCAATGACCATTGCGGTAAAGTTTCACAACATGGCTTCGTTGGGATAGTTACGGAAGAGAATGGGGCGTAAAATATTGATCCACCTTACATGGATTTATCTATTATAGCTAGTTTCCAAGACGCTGGCCACATCTGTCTATACATATACAAATATCAAACTGATCAGATTGTGACGCAGTGGTACTATGGTACCGACGTAGATTTGGCGCAAAGGAGCAAGGCTTCACATAAATAAAGCAATTACAGCGATCAGAGAAATCATAAGCCACGAAAATAGTTCCATGCGTGCAGCTTCATTACTTCTCCCTGAGGTTTTAATTTCAATGGACACATATACTGAAGGTGCTGTGGATGTGCGAGGCCTTGCCCCCCACAGTGCCAAGTATACCCTAGTACCGCAGTAGAAGGATCGGTGGGGATTACTTGTCGTATATTGGCGATCCAGCGACGTCATTCCCGACGAGAGTTGTATGTCCTCAACAAAGCATCAATAACGATGTATAGAGAGATCACGTTGATGTCGAAATTCTTAGAAAAGGCATGTTTGCGTAGCTAATGACGTCACTGCTACAAATCAAGGTAGACTGGATGTCGGCGGGTAGTGGATTGTAAGGAGATCTTCATTTGAGATCCAAAAGTTGCTACATCAAAAGTTAAACGATTTCATATCCTTTATTATCGTTGTGTTTCTTGGCGGGCGCTTCATTTTTAGGCTTTCTATTTAGAGCACTCTACCTCAAACACAGTGCTTTAGACTGGTATGGTGACACCATTGATGTGTGCCCTAAGACTTGAGACTGCCGGCTGCCGGCAAAGAATTTCGATTATTAATCAATATGTATGGAAAGTTCAAGAGTCATACTTCTATCGATTGATCTTGGTGCAAGTTAGCTAGAATCTGAAGCTAATTATCGTTTAATACATTCAGTGAGATGTATAAAATTCACGATGGAAAAGAGTTGTGCTGCGAAATATTAAAAACAGATGCTTCTAACATCAGAAAAACAGTTCTAGCCTTTTCATTGACTTATGATCCATTTGAACTTACCTCACTCCGTGAAAGATTGGAAATACATGTGTAGTATTTTTATTTGTCTTTCTGTTTCTTTTCTGCTGCTGGCGCCAATGTTTTTACTGCTTTAATAGTGACAGGTAAATAGGAGCCTTTCCTTGCTTCTAGTAGCCAAGGATTCTTTACTTCTGCAACGTGCTCTCTGACAAATTCTAACAGCCCAGTTGAGAGTGGGGCACCTTCTAAGACACCAATGACAGAGACACGAGCCAATCCAATCGACTCACATAGACGAGCTCCGGAATCTCTGGGAAGTTGCAAAAGTCTGGTTTTAGGTAATTCCGGATGTGCAAGAGACGCAGTGGCGACTAACTGAAGTAGGTGATCAAGGAATATTGTAGGCTGAGACGAATTTAGTACAAAGATGACAGAGAAGTGTTGAGTTGGTGAATCCGTAATTTCCGAGACGTTGGCCTGGTCAACTTCTAGAGATGGAGATTTTTGAGCCACCATTTTTTCCCTAGCTAGACAGGCAAGTGATTCAAGGCTTCGTAAAACAGAATTGAGTCCGGTGACAACAAAACTAGAGATTTGAGGTGGAGAAGGGACCAAAGCCTTTTCATTGGTTACTTCCGCCTTGTGTTCGAGCTCGGCTTTTCTTTTCCGTTTTTTACTCCTCTTTCCTTTAGATCGCGTGACATGATTAAGACGATGTTGTCCTAAAGGATAGAGTAAACTATTTTGAAGTTTAGTAGCCAAGAGTTATTGGCTGTACATTGTCTGTTTTTAAGATAAAAACTTGCCTGCATAAGAGCTCAAGTATTGTACCCTGATGTTCAGGAGACACCTCTGGCCTAGAGAATTTCTTTAGAGATTGATTAACCCCGAATTAGGGTTCTTGTGACTTACCATTCAGGATTGGTGAAGGGAGAATTCAATTGCCAGATTATTTTGGTCTTTCGGTTCATGCTCACTGCAGAAATATAGATGCGAGGGGCTTAAAGCTTGGGGAGAATTATATCTTCACCGCCTTCGGCCCCGTTATCAAAACTGTCCAGCTTGAAACATAAGTTATGTCTTACCCAATGTTACCGCATGAGAAATGGTAGTATACGTAGATAGAATGTTTTGATTTACGAAGCTATGTAGCTATGTAAGTGAGTTGATACTCGCATGCATGACAGGAAATCATCAATTCCTCTTACATAAGTTTACGGCCGAATCAGGTGATAGCCAAGTTCGCCGTTCGGGAAACACTAGAAATTGTTGGTCTCGGTCAGCCACAAAGAAAGACCTTCACGACCTCCCCCTGCTCCAAATGCCCCTCGACGGGTTGGATTTGATCATCCACAGGGTTTTTTCGTGTTTTGATCGTGCAAAATTCTAGATATCTCCTGGAGATATACATATCACTTCTACATCGCCAGTGTTGTCAGCTTCACCATTAATTCGACTAGGCCTTACCGGCATTTCATCCCATGCCACCCCATCTAAGAGGATTGACAGCTATTCAGCGGGTGGCAAACGGTGTTGATATCACCTCTTGAAAACATTGCCCCGCATATCCGCCAAATGGAAGAGTCTCCGAAAGCGCAAGCGACTTCATTAGAGCCTAGCTCAGGTCGCCCAAACCCTTTCGAAGACGTTACGAATCCCCCGTCGCGGAAAAGACAGAGAGTATCACGCAAAACATCCCGAAGTAGGTGGACAGACGACGACGAAAGCTCAGATACAATACAGGACTCTACTTTATTGATTAAGGAGAACGCGTCGTCTGATCCTGAACAGACATCCTCAACACCGTCTCAAAATATCTCTGAGAATTCAATAGACCCAAAATTCAGTCGAGTAACTACCACTTTACGGCCAAATTTTCCTTTCGATACTATCCCCTCTTCACCCTCGTCTCTATCCTTAATGACACCATCGAAGATACCTCGTCGAGTCGACGAAAGCGTTGAGTCAGAGAACGAAACTTCACACCCAGCTCCTGCAATGGAGACACCTTCATCGTCACCCTTTTTAGCATCGAGCCCACACGTTGAGTTATTGCCCATTGAAGACACAGAGCTCTTAGATCCGGATCCACCAGTAGCACTAATCGAGGAGACGCAAGACGACGATGACCTAGCGTATCACGATATTATCTCTAAATTCCCTTACCATGCCGAAAGTGAGACCTTGCTCTTCACATTGAATAAAATCTTGCGTTTTTTTCAGTTTGGTATGTGCTGCGATCACTCACCCGGAGAAATACGCATTACTTACATGTTATACAGAAGAGATTGTGACTGAAGAAGCATTCTGTAAACTTCGCGATTGGATTGACAACTACCTTCTCATAATTCCTAATTCTGATCTATTCTACGATAATTACATCAATCATCGAGACTTCTGGGTCTCCTTTCCCGAAATAATTTGGGCCTTAAGTCATCGTCAAAAGTACTTTGGTGATTTTCTTCGCAGAAGCCGAGAAGGACGTCAAGCCCTCACTGGGATGTTCTGTCAATTTGGTCGGCTTTGTGGACGCTTCTTGGCTATGGATATCAGAACCCTTGAATTCCACACCAACGATAACACAGCAATCGAACCAGATCTGGGTTCTTGGCCATATTTAAATGCACTCGGCCATTTATTCCGTAAAGAAGAAAGCCCTCATATTGGGAAGAACCTTGAAGATCATTATCAATGGAATTTTGATGAAGATATCTTACAAATTTGCGATGGCTTTCAGACAGAAGGTGGCACGATATCTGCATTAACCAAGCTCGTCGAATACCACCTTAATTTGATGCCAATTACACTAAAGAATGTTGAATTACTCAGTTTTCCTTCCAGGATAGTTGAAAGCATGATACGTGCCTCTGAAATTGTCCTTGAAGATAAGAAAATGATGCACGAGCAGGTTTTAGTAGCCACTGAGAGAACAATTATGATGAGTTATGAGTACTTTATAACGACATCCATGGGACTGGAGGTTATCATTGAAAAGTATATCACAAGTCTCTCGCCTGATGCTGCTGCGACTCATCTACAGTGTCTCGCTTACATTCTTAAGTTAGTTCTCACGCTTGATAACAACATTACGCGAAGAATTTTAAAAGAAAATGCACACAAATTAGTTATGATTCGACCTCAAGACTATCCAACTGTCATATCTGTAGAATGGAAATTTGGAATCTTAAAGAAGCTCATTATCTCTGCACAGATGCAGCTACGAGTCATCGGCGTTACAACAATGTGTACTGAGCTATTGCAGCTCCACCACTCTAACAAAGGCTTAGATGTAGCTTCAGCACCTGTTCTAGTCTATTTTGCCGAGTATATTCTAGAGCACAAACTTATTGACTATCTTGTCGGGATTGGATCTCACCCAGAGATCATCCACGAGAGTGGCAACATCCTTGGGTTTTTGATTGTTACAAAAAGATACAAGTCCCAGCAAACCGACAAAATTTGGCAGACAGTCACATCTAGCCAAGATCCACGGGTTGTTGATGCTATCTTACGCATGTTGAACCATTGTCACAATTTATACGATGCAGATAACCTCCTATATCTTTGTCAAAGAGCTATGGATATTCCTCTTGAGGCATTCACTCCTTCTATGCGAGAATTATGTAATGCTCTATTTAAGCAGCTCATCACAAAGGCTGGTATGACAGCAGCTGTACCTGCCTCACCATATCAGTTATGCGTAAAGCTTATACGCGAATCATCAAAGGTGACAGTTGATAATGTTATTGGCTACTCAGAAATACAGATATGGGCGGCTACAAGGTTTCGCGAATTACTTGGCGCAGGTCCAAAACCCGACGACCGCAAGAATATTTATCAAGAATGCATGAAAGATATTTCGATGAAAACTTCTACAGTATCTGGTAGTATATGCGTCGTATATACTCTACTATCGCAAGATTCGTGTCAAGACATCCTAAGTCTCACAGCAGAACATGGCTTAACAAGATTACTAGTTGAAGTGCTAGAATCAATTGGTGCTGATGAACCTATACCTGCGTCCCAGCTGCTGAGGTCCACTCCAGCTGGCCAAGCTAGTCGTAGTTTATTACTACGCATAATTAAATTGGCACCAGGCACAATCACCCCAGAACTTGGAGAACGTCTCTGGAATGCACTTGTCGGCAACCCATCGCGACCCCTTGCTGAAAGAAATATATGGTGGCAAACCTTAAATGCTGCAGTTAAACAATCGAATCGAAAAAATATATTTCTGAAAACCTGTTTCCAAGAGTACCTTCCCAAGCTTTCACCACATTGTTTCACTCCTGGCGCGCTAGAATTTTCTCGAGAGGCTGTTCTTAACTGGCTTAATGAAGCCCATCACGAATTCCTTGACGAAAATGGATCATTCGAGTCTCCGGCGCTGGAACAGATCTGGCATATGGTTATCACTGCCCCTTCAAATACAATCGATGGAGCAGCTATTAGTATTCTAGCAGAAATTTACTCTCAGAGTGACCTCATCTTGTCAGTATCCAGAGAAAAGGCCCTAAGTATTCATCTGGAACTCGTCAACCGCTGCTTACGCCAATTAAAGGGTGCTGCGTCTAAGCTTCAGACTCTGAGCAGTGATGTATCTAATCGTACTATTGATGAACCTAATTTAATTTTTGAAAATGAGTTTCAACATCAGGAAAGAGTTTTCGCACGGTCGCTCGCGGTGTTGCGCGAATTTTTGCGGGCGTATCATACCAAACCACAGTTTTCAAGTCCAAAGTTAAAGCCTCTGATTCCCGCCAATACTTCCGATGACGTTGAGGGTGAGCAAGTGGCTTTTTTTTATCAGTCGTTCGATGGAAATAAGCATTCAGAGATTAAAAGCCTGACGCTCGGACACTTAAATACGATAGCATCACTATTTTTCTCTTTAAAAAAATTAACCTCATTCGAAAATTTCAAGGTCTATTGTGGAGGGCGTGAACTTGAACTTAAGGAAAATGAAAAGTTGAAGCCACTCCAAGACTTAAATCTCAAAGGACTTTTACTCGTTAAGCGTTGTGGCGATTCAGAAGCTTCCACTCATGGCTCACAAAGAATCAGCAAGAAGACACTCGAGCAAGAAATTATCAAGCATTTTGATGATCTCTGGAGCTACTTAAGTATGCATGAGCAGGTTGCCCAAGAAATATATTATTTTCTCAAGACTCTCCCAGTTTACGATAAACTGTTAAATAACTTTTCGAAAATTACACCACTTGCTGAAATCTTTCCAGTTGGACAGCCCTTCAAATCACTCTATGCAGTTTACGGCCTCCGTGAGTACGTAAATACTCAAACACCACAAGGAAGAGTATCTGATAAAACTACACTGTCTCGCGCTATTTCTTTAACTACAGCTGCTATTTCTGATTCGGCTATTTTAGACGGATGCTCAAACTCCGAATTAAAAGACGCTCTTGCCTTACAGCTAGTTGAATTTTTGATTCAAATACTAAAAGAACCAGTCCTACCACGAACGGCATCTTCCATTCTGGATGAGAAACTGCTTGAGCGCCTTTTATATCTGATGAAAAGTTCAAGGGTTTCTCAGACAACCAAATCTCATCTCCTAACAGCTCGGTCTTTTGAATCAATCATTGAATCATCGACACACAGTGCTCAGTTTTGGAATTTATTACTCAGTCATTTTAAAAGGACAAATTTACTGCGAGAGTTACTATTAGACGATCCACGAGTAATAATTCGGAAAAGCACGGCAAAAGTGATATCAGAGACATGTACCCAATATTCAAACGGCCTGGCAGAAGTTTCTTCGACAAATTTTGTCACAGAATTCTGGTCATTAATTGCCACCCTCATCCCGGATGCAGTACATAAGCCCAAGCAGTGTGAACAAGTTCTATCAGTCTCTTTCACGATATTTAAAAGACTTACCGAGACCTCTGCTAATGCTGTAAGGCTCGAAGATCTAGTGAGGCAATGGGGCGCTCTTCTTATATCTCATCCCCGCAATGAAAACGTTGATCAACCTGAAAGTATAGATATGGCGGTTCATGGTCTTGTAAATCTTTTGCATTATGCAACAACAGTCGTTAAATCAGCCCGACAATCCATATCATGTGGTGAGATTGGTACGAAGCTGTTCCGCAAGCACTTGTTCCCGTCTCTCTCCGAAACTACTGAGGAACTTATTATCCCTAAAATACCGCTTCTCAACTCGAAGACTCGCAGCATTATGGCCGAAACAGTATTTTTTCTTATTAAGGATGACGAATTGCAGTTCTGGGAAGTATTGCTCAGTATGGAATCTCTAGTATCTTATGCGCCGAATCAGGTTGGTACACCTTACTCTTACGACCTTGGTTATTTGTTTGAGCGTAGCACGTCTATAAGATCTCCAACCGGCTACGTTGGACTGCGAAATCTTTCAAACACCTGTTATCTCAATTCTCTTTTCACTCAGTTATTTATGAACGTTCAATTCAGATCCTTTATGTTGTCGGCTGTTATTGCTGATGGGGGAGCATCCCAAAAGCTACTTTCCGAAACACAAAGCTTATTTAGCTACATGCAAAACAGTTACAAAAAATACGTTGACCCAGCAGATCTTGCAAGCTCAATTCGAACGTATGAAGAAACTCAAATTGATGTAACGGTACAAATGGATGTAGATGAATTTTATAATCTCCTCTTTGATCGTTGGGAGAGCCAGATATTTGCACCAGATGCAAAGCAAACATTTAGATCGTTCTATGGTGGCCAGCTCGTACAGCAAGTGAAGTCAAAAGAATGTCCTCATGTCTCCGAACGCCTTGAGCCGTTCTCCGCAATACAATGTGATATCAAGGGAAAATCATGCCTTGAGGAAAGTCTACAAGCCTATGTAGACGGAGAAGTTATGGAAGGAGGTAAAATCATTCGTCTGATGAATTTACATAAGTTATTGCTAACTCTATTTAGATAATAAGTATAAATGCTCAACTTGTGACAAGCATGTTGATGCTGTGAAAAGGTAAGTTTGGCATTTGTATATTCGATGATACCACGACTGAAACTTGCTTCAGGGCGTGCCTAAAGGAAATTCCAGACAACCTCATTTTTCACCTTAAGAGATTCGACTTCAATTTGCGAACCCTTCAACGCAGCAAAATTAACGATCATTTCTCCTTTCCCAAAAAAATCGATTTAAGGCCTTACAAAGTTGAGTACTTGTTGGATAATCCTGAAGAAATTTCTGAAGATGTATTCGAACTAGTTGGCATATTAGTGCACTCAGGAACTGCCGAGTCCGGCCACTACTACTCATATATCAGGGAGAGATCTGAAAATAGCCAAAGAGATAGCTGGGTTGAGTTTAATGACGAATGCGTGAGCCCATGGGACTCCACGTGTATGGAGGGAAGTTGTTTTGGAGGGCCTGACTATCGTGGAAACGTCGATAGCCTCTATGACAAGACATGGAGCGCATATATGCTATTTTATCAGCGTTGTGGGAGCGTTACTCCTCAGTCAAGCTGCTTCGATCAGTCAACCCCGACGCATGTTCCTGTCCCCAGGCAGCTTTCGAATCAGATTGCCTCTGAAAATGAGATTTTGATGCGGAAATACTGTTTATACGATCCCTCACACACATCTCTTACACTGAAGATGTTACAAAATATGAAGCAAATAAATGGTGGTTGTTGTAACACAACTTCGCATCGCCTGGAAAGACTTGCGCTCAGAGTATCTCTCAATCACTTGGATCAAGTAGTTGCCCGCACTAAAGACCTCCCTGATTTTTCGACTTTCATGATGCAGCTTGCCCAGCTACTTCGCACCTGTGCGGAATGTAGTCGCGACTACCTTGACTGGATATGTGATTGCACTGAGGCGCTACGTCATTTGTTGATCAAGAACCCCAGCCAGTTGGTCCGCAACGAAATCGCGTCCTCGATCCTTTTGGCATTAACCAAGGTCAAAAATGACGCACCCTACGCTTACGGCTTAATGGATTCAGATGATAGTGATGATGAATTAGAAAATAACCAGCCCGAGGTACTGGATAAGACAGTCACGGCGCTCAAAAAATTATGTGACATCTTTCATATCAATTTCCGTGCATGGCCTGAATATTTCGGTCTTTTAACCAGTATTGCCAGAATTGGCGTACCTGAAGCTGCCACTCTTCTCACAGGAGGCTATCTACTTGAAACTTTGGATATTATCACTGCAGATCCCAATCTTCCGCTTTCACCTCAATGTACCAAGATGCTAAATTCAATTTCGAAGCGCAGTGTATCAAGACCAATTGCTTACGATGCTGTAATAAGCCTCCTGTGGCACATGATCCGGATATGTGATGCTTCTCAGGAGCCGGTCGATGAGCGTGAGGACCGTATAGAACTCGCACTCAATGAGCAGCCTATACCATTCACAGTCTACGAGCGAAACCTTCTCGTACAATACTGGACTCGTAGCAACTCAAATATTGTTGTCGAAAAACTTTTACAGATAAACCAGAACGAGAGAGCTACTGAAGCAATTATTGTCGAGCTTTTAAGCTGGGATCATGAGGTCGATGTTCAGATTCGTAACGCAATAAGTGGTGGTATAAAACGAGGCTTAACCTCGTTTTCTAGTCGACCATTCTTACTCGCTTCGATGATTTACTGTGAGCACTCAAAAGATCCCAACGGACTGCAAATTATGGTGACGCATATTACAAAGACAGCAGCTCGCCTCGAGAACTCGGATGGAAAATTTTTTCTTCAGTTCTTTAGGGACATTTTAGCCATTAGAAGCTGCTTTTCTGATCTATCACGCGAAAAGATTCAAGAATTTCTTCTGAGCCAGATACCTATCTGGGCTCCATGTCTTCTCACTTATTATGACCAAAATGTAAGACAACACACCGAAGAATTTATCCAGGGAATACTACTTGGATTCAGGGCTGAAAGTGACGGTGATGTCGATCTGGAAGATGCAGAATATATACCGCTCGATAAAGATTCCGGAAAGTCAAATCTTTTGAGGCAAGTGTGCCAGAGCTTAGCTACGAGCTGTCTCGACTATCTGATGGAAAACTATATTCGGCCCCGTCAGACTGTTGTTCGTGCAACGCTTCACAATATTCAAGCGGTGATTGAAGCTTGTGAAGACACCTTTGAACCGAATTCTCCTATAACTCTTCGTTATAATGACCAACGAATTTGTAAGTTTCATTCTATACTATAAAAACATTTTTGACCAACAATCAGCTACCATAACGGCTCTTAAACGGTACATTGTTGAGGAAGCAGATCAAGAAGTATCTGGTATGCCAATAAAATGTCTCTAGGTTTGCAATCGCTGATAGAACTAGACTGGGATAATTCGGATGCAGAGTACGATGGCTCGTCCGAACCTATGGACAGTATAGTTGAGATTAATGGTGGAGCAGACGAGGACCGTCTAAGCCACGGCTCCCATAGATGACTAATGACTTAGATTTCACAAATGAGTAACTTTATGGGAACTCACACAAGGTAGGGTATTAAAAGGTTTTGGTACGGCGTACATGGAAGGAGTTTATTCATCAACCAGTAGAATGAGATGTCTGCTTCGTCCGATTTCTATCTATGGCTTAGGTGGCTATATTTGTGGGAATAAGATGGTTTTTTTAGACCGTATAGGTTTATGATGTGAATTAATAGCATCAACTTGCGGCCAGGCACAATAGAATTTCCCAGATTTCCGATACTCTCTGAGGGTGCTCTCAGCCTAAAAATTGTACAGCCGGAATCGCACCCAAACTCTTGTAAATAATAAATTTCTCCTCGGCTAGAGTACCGAATATCAGAATTATGTATCCTTGATTCAGTTTACCAAAGCTCAAGTGATGGGTGGATTCGTTCTTCATACCGAGAAAGGTCTTTGATTGCAGACAAAACAAGTTAGACCAGAAATCCGTTAAATCACCACCATGATCATCGTTTTAGCACAGATCTGCTTTTACTAGCTGCATATTCCAGCCACTCCACATCACACGATTACCCGTATTTAGGTATATCTATAGAAAATTACATTCTACGAACACCTCACTCAATACAATCAACATATCCGCTATCTAACGTTTCTTTACCGCAAACATTCATCTCCAGTGTTACAACATGTTGTGATGGTAAAAGTAATACGAGCACAGCCTCATAGATCACCTGATGCTAGCGTTGCTTGGACCATCACCATGTATCTCTGCTGTTTAGGATAGAATGAGGAGTGAATTAATTGACATGAATATACATACATATATATAAAGCTTAACACAACATGAGTCACTTACTCAAAAATGTATCATTGAAAACATTGATCCAACCCCGGATTGCACAAGAGTTGAAATCGTCCATGAAGACGAGACTTTTGCTTCTAGCTTGGCTACAAGAGCAGTAAAATAATAAAATTAATTGGATTCAGTGTCGTAAAACAGTGGCAAAGCCTCAGGTAGTTCAGTTCCTAATCACAACTTCAATTAATCACCGTAGTAAGCTATCTCTGCTCAGGATCCATCGGGCAAGGCGAAATCTGGTCAACCTGCGATCTATGAATGGACAAATATATGCAAGTGTCCATTTGGTGGTAAACCAAAATCGTATCCTGTGAAGACAGACAAGAAATCTGCCGGCTCGAAGAAATTTGGCTGCGCCGCCGTTTTGGCGCGAAGGAAAAGCCTGGTGAAGAATAGGTATTCGTCAGCTCCACATCCCATACAAAACGTGTGGTAAATTCGAGATTTACTTGGCAAGAGGGTATCTTGCCACCGTTTGTGGCAGCGTGATTAAGGACGAGTATCGAGAATGGGACGGCTTAGGTACCTTTCGACAACAAGCTACGACAGGATGCCCAGGACGCCAAAATATGCGCAACTGGAAAAATTATGCGCAAAAATGAGCCTGTTTTAGTCTCTGATACGGTAAGGATTACTTACCAAGATTTCCAGAAAATTCGGCGTAAGTATCGCCATCAGGAGGTACGACTCGCTCCTAATTGTCCCCCGGGTCTCGAAAAGCATCGAGAGAAAATCATTGAAGAAGGGGAAGTATCTACCTTCGAACGAAACCTTCCCGATTGCCCAGCGACGTACCTTTTTGCATTCAGCAATGAATGGCAGATTTCTGTTATGCAGGAATATTCATCAATCCTGTTCCTTGATTCAACTCACCATACATGCTATACTATCGATAACACCACCAAGCCATCCTTCCTCTATACTTTGGCTGTCAAGTATAACTTGGCTGGATTTAGGCTTCCTGTGGCTTTCATGCTAACCAATTCAGAGTCATCGAGGCCTTTGGTGTCCTGGTCTCAGTATTTGAGAAGGTCACTCAACTTGACCGAAACACCTAGTTTCATGATTGACTGTTCACAGACCGAAATGACAGCAATCAATAGAGTCTTTCCAAATGCTCAAATCTACCTATGCCACTGGCACATACTCCGAGCAATTCGACAGCAAGCTCAGAAAAAGATCTGCGCTAAGAATTGTGCTGAAAACCCTTCAGTATTCGATTTCAGAGCCGTCAGAAAGTCTGTAAAAACGGATTTTCAAGGCTTAATTCGGATAAGAGACGTAGGCAGGTTTGAGAGCGCATGAAATGCACTCGAGCCGAAGTATGCGGACCACCGAGAATAGATGGAACACGTCCAAATCAGTGGATAACTAAACATGAAAGATGACGGTCAAGTAACCGTCAGGTAAGATAAGTTTAAGCTCATAAACAAAAACACAAACTTATATGAGAAAAGGGAATGATAGATATCAACACGAACAAATATGTTGAATCCTGGAATTCACTGCTCAAGAGATTTCACCTTGGGGGCACTAGTGAACAGCGACCAGATAATCTCGTCTATATGTTGGGACACGGGTCACGTGAATCACGCGCGTAGCGTGTTGTAGATAAATACTCGTTCTCTTTAGCCTGTAAAAAGTAGAAGTTTTACACACTGGAATACAATCACGGTAACAACTGTTATTACAAACCCGTTCAACTCAGCACTAGTGCTATAGCAGGTGAACAATAGTCGACGTTTCGACCAACACTATACCCTGCAGCATAATGCAATGCACGACATCTATGTAATGGTTGGCCGGTTATCATCTGGTTTCGATAACAGGCCTTTAAATGAAGCCGAGACTAAACAGTTTGAGCTAGTTGATAAGTTACCTATTGAAAAAGTCCATGAGTTGGTAAGCAACTCTGAAAAGCATCTGGCAAGTGACCTGGGTGAAGACTTTGATGATATTGAAGTAGAGATCTTTGTGAGGCCCTTTCAGAACGAAGATCCGAGTTATCGTATCTCTCTGGATGAAATGAACCGCGTATCCAGATACTCTTATCCCACCCTACATGACTTCGTCTCTTGTTTGCAAGCACATGTTTCTTGTTAAGAGACTTTTAGGGTACGAAATCTGTTACAAAACAAGGAATCACTACAAAATATCTGAAGAAGTCTTGATTCAGTCTCCGGAAGAAACTGATCAGAGTGAACTACCTCAACTCAGCAAGAGCGATACTCAACATATATTAGAAGTCGTTACCAAAATATAGTCCATCGTCAAATTAAAGTCGAAGAACGCCAAGCCCTCCAGAAAGTCTTTAATACTTTCCGACACTAAAAAAAAGTGTTTGAATTACTCTGCTATCAGATAGATTACCCCATGAATGCTTGGGGTGAGGAGTTTTACAAGGGACACGTCCCCCCAATCAAAGATAAGCTAGCCCACGTCACAGGCCTAGATAGACGTGATTTCGAGATGGTGTTACATCACGCAATATAATTCGATGAAAATTACCGTTCCCGGTAAAGGGAGAAACAAGCTGAAAATCAAAATTTCGACCGTCCGGCTAACCACCAGTTCCAGACGCCCCAAGCCAATTCACAAACAGGCTTTCAACAACCTTCAGGATCCCACCAACAAACAGGACCTTATCAGTCCATGCCTCAACTCATCCCTGTTGAAATCTGGTATTTCTGAGAGGTTAAGATCCTTAGTCATGAAATTATTATGGGTCTGAGGATCTGTGATGCGATATCCTTTGACACAACGCCACATAAGTATTTACCTGTTATTTGTTTACG
>JAKRRZ010001009.1:0-14265 GCA_022627015.2 Podosphaera aphanis
TTTTCACCATCACTAGCTTAGAGAGTCTGTCGTCGCCAACCACAAGCGACAATAAGCAGAGAAACAATTACGTTGCTGTGAGAATCAAATCGAAAGTGAGTTTAATCATAGAAAGTATGTTATTATTTATTCAAACTAATTGAATCTAATAGACGAGCAACTCCCAAACATCTCCATCGGTGCGCGATCACTCGGGCAGAACTAGTCCTACTCAGTGCATCCAGGTTATTTCTCACTTAATTTAGGGCTAGAAATTCTTGCTAAAATTAGTTAAGGTGATGACATTGCACTATGCTGGCCACAAGAGAAACGAAATCTCCTCAATGCTCAGCTTGAGATATAGACAAGTGAGCTATATCATGACCAGAGGCACTCTAGCTCCGGTTCCAAGGCCAAAAGGAAAACGTAAACTTACTCAAGCTCAAGTCGATGAGTTGGAGGCTTTCGTGCGGCTGTCACGAAAAAGTCGCCAAATGTCGTATCTAGAACTTGTGTATGAATTTATGTTCTGGAATGCTGGTGTATGTGCTATCGCAAGTGCGCTTAAAGATAGAGGATATTATAGACATTTGTCCTTGGAAAAGCTTCCTCTATCCGAGGCCAACAAAAGAAAGCGGTTTGAATGGGTCTCGGGACGCCTTCATTGGACCTTCAATGATTGGTGTCAGATAGGACGCATGGGACTCAATTGATAGAGATTTTATAGGAATTCTCATTCATAGTATGCCCACAAGATGCTAGGCAGTCTTTGCTGCCCAGGGGGGCGTCACCAAATACTGAAAATATGTTTTTACACTTATTATTCAGATTTGGCACTAGCTTGGCACTAGCTTTAATTTAGTAGTAAAAACTACTAGAACTAGAATAGATTTTCAGTAGATCTTAACAACCTGCATTTTACATTCACGATTTTTCGTACACGTAAGACATACAAAGTGACGGGTATCACTTCCGAAATAGGCTTAGCTAATAAGAATTTTATAGAATTTAGTATGGCGAGACCCCTACCTATAATTGAAATTTACATTCACGACCCTAGAACGAGAGTACATGAATATGTTAGTAACAATATTTATTCATATAGACAGTTATTCATGTAGGAGGTTTTGATGAATAATCCATATTCACCAACTTGTGTTTATTCATATAGCAGGATATTCATATATCCAGTATTCATATAGACAGGTTCGACTGTATTATTTCACCACAGCATTTTCACCGTCATTTAACCTGAACCATGTTGGTATCCTTTCACACTTTAGTACTCTACATAAGACGGGTTTCGATATACCTTACCATACTTTTAAGAAGACCTGACTATCTGATAAATACTCTATAATTCTTTGTTGAAAATCCATAACGCTTGTCTCGATTGCAGCCTAAAGATCTACATTTCTCTCTGGTGTCATTCTAAATCTGAGAGACTAGATGATATACATTCAGATTTCAGTACATGTAGCTGAATGTACAGTAGAGACCTATGACCCAGCGCTTCCACCACCTCAAGACGAGAATCTATATGATTTTGAACCTTCGAAAGCTCTTTGTTATCGGAAGGAAAGAATGCTGGCCAAAGATCACCTGAAAAAGCGAAGAAAGCTTCCCATCATGTTATTTTCCGTGAACCTCGTTTACTTAAGGTAGCTGATGCTGATTCGAAGATAATTATCTACTGTGTAGGCGCGCACGACAATCAAATTTGCTTGGTCAATAAGCTATTGACAAGTCACAGAGGACTGTCATACCTTTCAATCCTGGAAGTAGCCCAGAGCATGATGTGATAATTCGGAATAGAATTGAGTCCCAACCAACTCCTGATAACTGCTTAACAAATTCCAATTTACTCTCTTATTTACACGCAATTATTCTACCGTATAGTAGTGATAGAGGATTCTCTTTAGGGCTGTATCTTGACTAGAGCATCGTGTGAGCCTTCGTAATACCTTTGTCTTCATCTTGAGTGACAAATGTTATTGCGATGTGATTAGCTGGATAGCACAAAACCCTTTTCACAAATAATGCAAATAATGAAGAGTTAAGCTGTAATCTCAACCGATTAAAAGTTTTCATCAATGAAATTCCTAACTCAGTTTCAAAAATGAATATCTAGGGGTAAAAGCAAAATTTCTAGGCAGAATTTGAGCTTTGCTCGACAGCCTTACGGAAATAGCAATAAAGTTTACAGATCTTGAGTACATGAATGAAATTGGGGTGTATGTGCAGCCACTCACTCCCTTCATAGTTCTGAGCGGCGCTCTGCATATAATTTCCGAAGTTCCAAAAGCCTCATTCGAATCCTGAATGTTTTCCTTTCGTCGATTATTGGCACACTGGAAGCCTCAAGTCGGTCTTTTCTAGACCTGTTAGGCCTGTTGTACTTTCGACTTACCCCGGATACATGTAGACGTGAAATAAAGAGTCTGGGTTAAACATTAGATATCACTTCGCGTGTTTGTGGCAATAGAAATCGAACCTGATGTTCGATCGGCTTAAGGTGACAAGACGTGACAGGAAAATATCCCATATGGTTAACAAATAAAATGTGGGTATCACATGGTAAATACGTCAACAGTGATTAGTTATTAAAATTGAGCGAATTAGGAAAAGTAAGCGAAATTATAACGAGGCCCAATTGAAAAAATGATCGAATTTCGATGTCCGAAACCTTAGATACCAGAAAACGCGAAAAGAATTTTGGAAGGTGATTTGTTTAACGAAGAGAAAAACCCTTTCTCTTTCCTTTCTCCTCCAGCGGTCTTCCACTCTCAATTCTAGACTTTTTCTCTTCTAATTCCATCCGTTGACGTTCAAGTTGTTCTTTCATCTCACGATGTCGAGCGTATAATTCCTCTTCGCTTTGTTTCAACTTGCTTTCTTTCTCTGCAACCTTTTGTTGGAACACCATTTTCATTTCAGCCTCCATTTTTGCGATCTTTTGCTCGTGCAAAGTTCTTTCTTCTTCTTGTTTTACGGCAGGGTTAACTTCTTTGAAAACACTTGGATCTTGGGCAACTCCCATTCCTGTTAACTTTTCTGATCTATAATTTTCATAGAGAGCATTATTGGTGTGCTCTTTGAGTTCCTCCATATGTGTACGTATAAGCATTTGGCGCAATTTGACGAAGTCACAATGCTCTTCGTTGTCGACTTCAATAACTCCCCATGGATAACGACGGCCACGCACTTTACTCCCTTCAGTGTTGCTTATCTCCGAGTCTGCGCCAACAACGGCAAAGGGAACTTTGGACATTATTTCATTATTTTCAGCAATGGTTTCTTCATCGTCAAGCTCGTAGCGTGGACCTTCGAAAATTTGAATATCATGGTATTTAATATCTGCCAGAATCTGTAAAAGTTAGTCTGAGTACGAACGTATCCAAGAGATTGCATTACCCTAGACTTGAAAGCTAATATCTCTTCATCAGTCATGGTGTCGGCCTTTGCTATCACTGGAATCAGGTTAACTTTTGTATGAAGTCTACGCATAACTTCGATGTCAAGGGGCTTCAGTGCATGACCGGTTGGCTGAATGAAGTAGACACAAGCATGTACCCTGTTGTCGACAATATTCATACGGTTTACTTTGTTTTCGGCATCCAAATATGCATCAAACCGTTGCTCAATATTATCGACAATAGGTCGCCAGGACTCATCGTTATTCACGAAATCACCAAAACCAGGAGTATCAACAACGGTTAATCGTAAACGAACACCATTCTCTTCGATATCCGCACTTATAGATTGAATAGACACTGTTTTAGGAATTATGTCAAGACTTGGTCCTTTTCGTTCTCGTGGTGGATAGAGTGAAGTATTGAATAGTGTGTTAACCAACGTAGACTTGCCAAGTCCAGACTCGCCTTTTTCGATTAGTATGGTTTCACTTATTACTTAAGAGTAAACTTACCAACTACCATAACGTTAAAATTAAATCCTTTCCGGACGCTCTTCCGGTGCCACTGATTTGGGAGGTTGGCAAACCCAACATACCCGGTCAGCTTTCTTCGGACAATATTTCTCAGATCACCAGCCTGCTGAGCAGCAATTTTGGGATCACTGGAGCTAACACTTTGCGGTAATTCTTGAAACATAGGTTTATTTGTTTTTGTTGGTGATGGAGATGCCCGAGAGGGTATTGTAGGCGAAATGCCATTTGCAGCTGTACGTAAGCATTTTATGTCAGCCAAATTCTCTATTTTTCCCTTTAACGAAGAATGACGGAGCTTTTCCTGGACTAATTCCTCAAGTGATCCTGTTGGCAGGATTGAAATGGGCCGGAGAGATGGTGTTTGTTCGTCAAGCACTTTATAGTGTTTCGGATTGTGTGAGTATGGCCGTCGCTGTCGATTAAGACTTCCGGGATATTCTCCTACTTGTGAAGAGAACTGGAGTATTCTTGGAGTCATGGTTAAGAGTTTTGTAAACAAAAATTCCCTCAAATGATCCGTGAGAAATTACACGTCTCTGTATTTTTGGTAGAAAGGTTGTGTAGACTGGTATTTATGATGGTGTGAAATTGAAATCTTGGATATCATGCACGCTCCCGAGTACATGTAAGGTGATTTATTAACAGTAAAGTACCGATCAAAGAATTGAGGTTATTGTGTCGGGTGAAGAGGGACCCAATATTTTCGTAATGCATTAGGCAGAGGTTGTCCCGGGGCGCAACTGCTGAAAAAAAGAGGAAAGTACGTACCCATTTTATTTGTGAGTCAAACACGGTAGAGGAAGGATCGATAGAAGGCAGATATAAGGAGATGCTAGGCACGATTCTAGATGGTAGAAGAGTCCAATCTAGCTTTCTGGATAAATAACGAATAACTAGAAGGTCTTTTAAGCAATGGTTCCACGTATTGTGCGATATCGACTTGGTAAACACGCCTACACGTACCACAAAGGTAAAATAAAAATCTTCAATCAGCAGTCTCGAATATCAAGTTATTGGGCAACAGCTAGCGAAAGAACGAAGAAATAAGCCGTTACACGTAGTCTGCTTTTCTGAGTTTCATCCAAAGTAGTCAGTCGAGTGTCGAAGGAGAAGGATCAACGCGACAAAAAGATCACATTTGAACTCACCACTGCGAGAGGAGTTTGAAAGAATAGTCGATGACAGGGATAATAGAGCTGTCAAAACTTCTGCCTAGAGATTATTCCCAAACGTGCAAGTGTCGTAGATAACGTGATGGTTTATACGGCGCGAGATGAAAAGGTAGATAGCAAATAATAGCAATATTATGTCAAACGCAAAGGTGAGAAGCGCAAGGGAGAGGGAAACAACAAGGCCTCCTTAACTGAAAGGATCCACCGTCGAAATATTTGCTCTTTCCAACGAAAGGGGTGGCCGGAATAGCACTAGTGTAGCACGTGCCCAGACAAATTTATTATTTAGACCACTAGGGCTGAAAGCTATTATTTAGGGAGTACCCCAGGGATATTGAAAGCCTTAATGCGATAAATTCGTGTTAATATCTGTACCAATTTTTGGGAGACTGTATACACACTAATTTATCGTATTTAGACTTTTAATATACCTAGGCCCTACGAACAAATGATAAGCTCTGATAATACTATACCCTAGGGTTAAAGAACGTGAGGTGGTCAGAAAAATTGGGTCTTACAGGGTTTACTAGCGTCTTTTGGAGTGAAATTAAGTTTCACTAAACCTATACTAGCTTGATCATCAAAGGCACGAACATATTTTGTATGGGAAAAACTTGCCGTCAAAAGAACGTGAGTGGGTTTTCTTGGCGCCAAATGGGACATATTTTAGAAATTATGTATTTTATGACTACGTTTATATATGCATAACTATTCACAGCGAAAGTGAAAGCAAAAACAAAATCTGTTATATCCTCCGTCGGCATCCAGAGCTGCCTGACATCTGGCCGGCAATATCTTAATGAGTCTTATGAGACCATCTGCCGACATTTGTCCCAAGAATCTGTAACTGTGAGCCGCGGTTCGTCCTGGGTCCACTACCTTCTCTCGTTCAACTCCTGATAATGAAATTGGATGTTATTTTTCATCCAGTTCCGCACAGCTTCACTTGAGTTAAGATATGGGGAGAACAGCTGCCATTTTATCGACGCGATTACTCTTCCCATAAGCCTTTCCATAGTTCGGGTTGCTTTGGGCAGAGGAGCGTCTTCCCGTTTGACTGGAAGCCCTAGTTCAAAAGTAACTTTGCCATATATGAGAGATATGATTCTTTCTGAGTATAAGATGTTAGATCTTCACCATTTTTTTCCCAGAGCGAACAGGGTTCTTTTTCGTTTCCGAAAAAAGACGCCGCAATCATTCAGGATCCAACGAAGATAGTCTCTGGCGAAGTGTTATAACTTGGCTTTATTTGATAGTTTGAGAAGGTGCTTTGACTCTTTGGTTCCTGAGGCGTGAGAAGAGTTCTGTTCACGGCATGAATTCCATGACGTTATGGGAGACGCCTATGATAGAAATCTGATCTGAAAAGTTCCTTCACCTGAGAATATTAGTTTTATGCAATGAGTACTCATGGTCGGTCTTCGACTCACTTAAAGGCATTGATTGATCTGGCGTCAAATGTTTCCCGTACTAACGAGACGCAGATAGGGCATGCAGTAGGCCGATCTTGGACATAATTGAGCAGATTATCTTCTGTTAAGTTAAGGGAATTTTTTGTGGAGGTGAATGGAGACTTAACTGATAAGAATGATTGATGATCGTAGTGGTGGATGTGATGACGGTGACAATGGCGACGTTGGTGTGGAGTAATGAGCGACGAACATAGAGGTCCATTGCTTCATTTAATAGATGCCTCAGGAAAAAAAGCTTAGCCTCAACTAGCCCGTACGGTTCGGATGGTGTGGTGTGGTGTGGTACACCGTCCGGGCCATTCTCTCAAGTAGAGTCTGGGTAGCCGATGCACATGCCCCACTTGAGACAGGAGAAAGCTGGTTCGAATCCAGCAAGACCTTCACACCACATTTCTCGCCTGGTCATGTATGTGACGATGTCCAAGGCACACAGGACAGCCGTGGGTGGCTGAAATGCGTTCCTACGGCAGACATATACGGTTGAGGGTAGAAACGGCCATAAGGCACCTGACTTCGAGTTATGTCTTCAAATGATGTTCGGTGTGAGTGCCCCTCATGTCATGTTGAAACTTCGCTCCATGTACCGCACCAGGGTCATTCGTGTCATAGCCCGAAGGCTGCATACACAAGAATGATTAAAAAAAAACTAGCCCGTACACTAGCTGGAATATAGCCTTGTTAAACCCCTGAACGAGTTTAAACCACACCTAACCACGCCAACGTTCGTGGTTCCTGCGGCACTGTAGCTCTAGAACGAAAACTTACTTACCGGAACGGAACAAAAGATGAGACAAGAAGAGTTCATCGATGTTGCTAGAGTGAAGATTTGTTTACTTGAAGGCTAGATCATGGAGTAATTGACACAATCGATTGTCAAAATCAGATAGAAAACAGTTGCAAATGACATTTGTATCTACTTGCAATGATTAAGCATGAAAGGCGTGACAGTCTCGAGCCTTCGAGCTCGGAACGATAGTACAGCACAATAATTAGCGCTTTGTGATACATGCGCGATCAAATGGGAGAGAGTATTCGAGATGCTATCCCGTCGAGTAGCAATCAATCTGCCAAGGTCTGGCAGGCAACAACTGGCGTATCTTTTACATGACACGTGAGGCAAGGATAAACGGACCAAAAACGGTCAACAGCTCTCCAAGCTGCAGACACAACTGGCAGTGGTCCTCACAAGATACCATCTCCCGCAAGCATAGTCGCCGCAAATCGTCAACTCTCCAAGGCTCAATACTATACACAACCTATTCTACTTCCACCCCATCATGACCAATCTTCCCCTCCCTTTACCTTACTCTGCTCGGAAGGGCAGAGAGGAGTCGCTGACTGAGATCCTTCTCACAACAACCTCCGCTGCCTCCACCAGGAACGAAGAAGCTACGCTACTCTTCTAAAACATTGCATGCATCTTGGATCATGCTAATGATGGTTACAGCCTGCCACAACATCTGCAAAACCCCTTTCGTAACTTTATCACGGACTTAAACATGGTGGCGCGCCGGCACTTTGAATGCCATGTAAGAGATACTCTCAGGCCCCCTCCACCATACTCGTCTGCTGCAACAGTACCCCATGCTGCTCCTATTCACATCGCTAAACAAACGCCCATTGTTGTCCAAGCGATTATGCCTCCCCAAAAGCCTCGTACGTATGCCTCGGCCGCCATATCAGCCCCTCGAAGTCAACAGTTTCGACAGCCTCAAAAGCAATCTGTTCAAACACATCCCGAACCAGCTCGAGTCGACAACCGACTACTACTTCGGGTCTCTACAGACCACCCCTCTCTAAAAATGTCCCCTTGTGCAGTTATGCACCACCTCAATTATTTCCTCAATGAGAAAATAGTCTTAGAAATACAAACTACTAAGACTGGATTTACTATCTGTCCTACCTCAGCCGCTGCCCAGGAAATAATCTCCGCGCGGATAAGTTAAATCGAGGCGTTCCTTTCCACGAGTGGCCAATGAAAGGTCGAAAAGCCAACCAACCACAAGGCCTACTTTCTCTCCGACGTTCCTTGATCATATGCAGGATATAATGGCACAGAACTTGAGCTAGTCGAAATAACGGCAACTGTCGTCGCTGAAGCTCTAACTGATCTCACTAAAGTAGCGCCAATCAGTGTCCTTGAGCCCCGGAATGCTTTAAAAGTTGAATACAGTGCCCAGAAGGATTGGGTCGTCCTTTTTCCAGAGGAATCAACTTCTCTCTCAAGAAACCTCCCACTTTTTGGCATCCGAGTAAAATCAAAACTTCTGCCAAAGAAAACGAAACTTCCACAGTGCTTTGGCTGGCACAACGAAAGAGCTTACTGTAGAGCTCCCCGCTGCAGGATTTGTGGTTCGACTCAACACCTTGAGAGTCAACATCATGTGATCCAGCTAGGATACATCAATGCCCACCTAAGTGCATAAACTGTCACGGCCCTCACCCGGCTGATTCCCTAGAATGTCTTATTCAGCCTAGAAAATATCAGCCTTTACCTTCGAAGTCCCAAATCATAGAACTACGTAAGTCAGCAGCAGCTAGATTACGCCTGAGAACAGCGCTCAGCGCAACTTTGGTCGCGAAAAACCCTGCCGCTACGGAAACCACCGCAAGCGTAGTCCCTTCAACCCCCCCGGCGGTAAGAAGCCTTTTTACCGAGCTACCCTCGTCGCCTCTCACACGCGGTCGATTTGCCGTCCTCTCCAACCAACTCCGCGAAAGTCGGGATGACAGCCCTTCAAATATGCAAATATGAGTCTGGGAACTTCGTCATTAAAAATCCTCTCAGCCAATGTCGGTAGAAGCTCAGTGGCGCATAAGCTTGCTCTTCAATTTGCGTTTCAATTTCGTGCGGATCTTTTGCTTGTCCAAGAGTCCTACGTTGCCAGACATTTAATCCGCAGGATAACTCGGAAGCATCCTTCTTTCGAATATTTCACTCCGGCTGATGATTGGTCAATTTGTCCTCGAGTAATGTCATATTCAAGGAAAAATTCAGGCCTAAATTTCACCCAACTTCGACCGGAACTACAACAGCAGCACGTAAATGGAGATTTACTTTTTCTGTCAGTCGAGACCTTAAATTGCCCCAAAACCCTAGTTATTAATGCTTATAATGCACCCCCCAGAGCTATTAATCCGGTAGTCAAACTTTCGTCCCTTCTTTCTTCAACCAATTCATAGAATTTCTCACAGACTGTACTTGCAGGAGATTTTATTTAATCTTCACCACCATCATTGGCACCCATCTTTTACTGGGGCCCCGTCTCCTATGGCAGGCGAATTTATCCACTGGCTTAACCTAAGAGGGCTTAACCTCGTATCAAAAATTGATGTACCCACCCACAGTCGTGGAAACGTGTTAGATTTATGTTTTACCTCAGATTCACTAGTTGTAAGGGATATTTCCGCCTCAACTCAAGCTAACTTAGATGTCACCTCCGACCATTTTCCACTCCTAATTACGCTACCTGAAATCAATCGCGCTCCCCAACCTCCCAGGCTCCGCTTTTCAACCATTGACGAAGAAACCTTTCTTGCTTTACTGAGAATGAACCTAGAAGGATTGCACCCACTTGCGAAATCCAGGGCTGGAATTGACCACATGGCGGCAGAATTATTCCGCATTTTACAAAGTGCATTCGCTGGCTCTATTAAAAGGTCACTTCCAACGAACAAGAGTCAACCCTGGTGGGATCAAGGCTGCCGGGAAGCCAAGCAAAGATACCGTGAGACAGTCCGTTCCTTGACCCCAACTCATGATGCCAAGAAGGAGTTCCGAAAAGTTGTCAGAAGAGCGAAAACTTCTTTCTTCCAGAAAAAGCTTAACGATTTCAGCAACGCGAAGGAAGTATGAGACATCACCAAATGGCACAATTCAAAGGGAACATTCCGCACACCGCCACTTTCCGACCTACGTTCACCGAACATAGCTCTAGCTCATAACCTCAAAGACAAGAGGGAAGTCTTGTTCCGGAACCTCCTACAAAATCAATCAGATACAGAAGATATATCTTTGTCCACCCCAACTGTCCCATCGACGTCTCTCCCTTCTCCGGACCTCACCATCGAAGAAATATCAAGGTCAATACTTGGGCCTGGGAGCACAGCTCCAGGTAAAGATCAAATTCCAACGGCCGTTCTCCGTCTGGCTTGGCCACAAATCTCAGATATAGTACTCAATCTCTTCCAGGAGTGTATTAACATCGGACACCATCCTCAATGTTTTCGTACGGCAATTATAGCAATCATCGGAAAGCTGAACAAGGCAGACATGACAAATCCACGAGCATACCGACCCATAGCACTCCTCTCAGCGCTAGGAAAATGACACGAAAGGATTGTTGCGAAGCGTATGTCATGGACAGCCATCAATTTTAAAGCACCAGAAAGCCAGCAATTTGATGCGCTACCTCCAAGGTCTTCTATAGATTTAACAACTTGTCTGACCCATGACGTGGAGGCTGCACTTTCTAAGGGGCTAACTGCCTCTGTTGCCACACTTGACATAAAGGGGGCTTTTGACGTCGTTCTCCCAGAAAGATTTATAAAGCGCCTACGTGAACAAGGCTGGCCGCCCAACCTCTGCAACTGGGTCGGCTCCTTTGCTACTGATCGAAGAGTCTGTATACGACTTGATGGAGAAGTGCGTGCACCAAGGACAATAAATTGTGGACTCCCTCAAGGTTTCCTAGTCTCACCTATTTTATTTAGGGTATTGATAAATCGTCGCTGTGCATGCACAACTCCGAAGCCTCAGGCAGACAAGCCAGAAATAGGGCGAACATAGCAAATACGCCGTCTTAGTAGCAGTTGCTGGGGAGTTGCCATAGACGATCATAGAAACAAGATAAGTATCTTTAAAGTAAACAAAGTAGGATAACAGCGCTATTTACACAGCTTTGTACCAACAAAAATATCGTGTGCTATTTTTCTAACTGTATATCAAATAGCTATTTTTGCTTTACACAAGTCGTTTCCTATTATTTCCCTAATACATAAAAAACCGTAACCAAATACTTGACATTATGTCCACAAAGTAAGAAACCCTTCTCACCAACGACTACAGAATTTATGCAGCTAATACTTCTGATTCTAGCGCGATTGAATTACCTCTTCAGAATTTGAGTCATGCTGAGTGTGATAATTTGCTTGAATCAATGAATATACAACCTGATGCACTGACTGCCAGGCAGTGCACCATCACCCCGTGATGGCTTCGTCTCGTACATCGGGACTGAGAGAGTGTTGAATTACGTTCAGGAACATGCAAATAAAAATTGTTACGCTGTATCTACAGCTGCGGAAGCAAGGCTAATCGAAAGTTTATAAGATGTGATAAAGGAGGCAATCCTGATAAGAAAGGCAAGAATCCGAGTACGTAGCTTGCTTGATGATACAGTTACTATTATATCTAACAAGTCCGAGGTGTTCTTATATCAAAACAATGCAAATCAGGCTCAAAAAAAACTGGTTGTCCTTTCTCTCTTTTGGCAACTCAAGGAAAGGATGGATTATGGAGCGTCAAAGTCGAGATTGACCAGCATAATCATCCAGCAGACACAGATGAAGCAGCAAGTCCATTGAATCGTATAAAAAGACAAACGAAAAACGAAAAACGAGCTTCAAGATATTCATGATGGATTTGAGAACTCGGATCAACCAAAATCCATCCTTTCAAAACACAACCATCACTCCAAAGCTACTTTGACGTTAAGGGACATTTACAATTTGAAGGCTGCTTGGAATGCTCAGAAACTTGAAGGAAATAGTAAGCTAATGGCGCTATAGAAAGATCTTGAG
This sequence comes from Podosphaera aphanis, assembly GCA_022627015.2. Lineage (NCBI taxonomy): Eukaryota > Fungi > Ascomycota > Leotiomycetes > Helotiales > Erysiphaceae > Podosphaera > Podosphaera aphanis. Next base: position 12,375 of record JAKRRZ010001009.1, read on the forward strand.
AAAGAGGGCTTCTACTATCGGATTAAGAAGGAGGGGGAAGAGGATTCAGATGACGAAGAAATCGAATCATCCAGAACTATGTCGTCTACAAACATACTAACTCATATATATATTGCCCATCCGCAATCTATTGAAATGTATAAGAACAATCATGAGCTATTATCACTAGATTGTACTTACCGCACAAACCGGTTTAGTATGCCGTGCCTCAACTTTTGTGGCAGAACCGGCAATAATAGTACACTACAGATCTGCCTCGCCTTCCTTCCAGACGAGAAGATACCTGCCTATGAGTGGGCATTACGTACTCATGGACGACTTCTAGTGGCTTTTGCTATTCCAGCTCCATTAACCATTGCCACAGATAAGGAGGATGCGCTTCTGAATTCTCTGAATAGATATTTCCCCTCTTCTACACATCTTTTATGTCGCTGGCATGTTAACAAGAATATTGATTAGAATACACGTGATAAATACTTCGAATTAGGTGAAGAATACGTTGATCGGAACTATGTAAGGAAGAACCGGCGTCATGAACTATGGATTAAGTTCTGGGACTTATGGGAGGCTATTTTGAACTCGAAATTCCAAGAGGAACATGAAGAAAATGTTCAAAATTTGCGAGCCTGCAAAGTTCGAGAAGAGGCTATCAGGTATTGTGAATCATGGTTGCTGTATAAGGAAAAACTGGTAATATGTCAATGCGTATTTCTACTCTTGTAGCTAACGAATATAAGGTGCTCTTATGGGTTGACCAGCATTATCACTTCGGACACAAAGTCACGAGTGAGCTGGAGGGAAATCATGCTCATTTTAAGAACTATCTTAACACCTCAACAGGGCATCTAAAAGATGTGGTTGACAAGCTCCGACTATACTGGAACAATCAGGCGGTGGCTTACTGGCAAAAGTATGCTGCACAGAAGCGTATTACAAATTCTCTCTATGCCGGTAATCCAATATTTGCACAAGTTCTTGGCAACGTTCATGACTACCCGTTTAAGATAGTGGTGTTAAAATGTAATAGTATGAGGTATAGTCACGTGAGTGATTGTGGAAGTAATGTTCAGCGATGGAGTTGTTATCTCGAATAGAATGTCACAACGATGGATGAGAAGCTTGGAACGATAAGAGCGTGGTTTTCAATGTTAGAATTGATACTCAAAGTAGGTACGTCTCAGAGGTATTTATCCTCTGAGTTCCCCAGCTTTGTTGTTACTTAAGCAGGTACATCTCAATTTGATTGAGTTCCCTTGCTTGTGGTCGAGTCAGTTACTATCTACTACTAATTCTATTAGGATCTTAATCACCTATGGTGATTGAGATTCATGCAAGTTATCCTTGGTTACAAGTATAACTCAGCATGACTTATTAGTATGCCAGCCACCAGGTAAGTGGTTGGATAAATCCTGTTGACATTTAATCTAGATCCTTTAGATTAAATGTCAGCCACCAATTTAATATTGGCAGCTACTAACTCAATGTCATGTCACATTTCAACACCCACAACTACAGCTCACCAGCAAGGGAACGGCCTTTCAGAACGAATAAACCAACCACTCGAAGCATTCTTACATGCATATGTAAATTTTGAACAAAATGATTGGGACGAATTTTTAGATCTTTTTGAATTTTCTTACAACTCCAAACATGCCGCGACCGGCATGGCACCTTTCTTTGCCGATCAAGGATATCTCCCCAATTTCCAAATCAAAGATGAAGAGCCTGGAGATAAAATCACTAATGAAACGGCAGCTGCTCACCCGAAGAAACTTCAAAACATAATGATCAAACTCAAAGAAATCATGTCCTCAGGCAATGAAACTATGGGGCGTTATTATAATGAAAAACGTAAAGACATCACCTTCAGCGTTGGAGAATGGGTTATGCT
>JAKRRZ010001010.1:0-14255 GCA_022627015.2 Podosphaera aphanis
AGCAGCGATCCCCTTTGCCGTCGGTCCGTGGATACCATCTACGCCTGGACACCGATACGCATCCATGCTCAAGTTAAGGCTGGGATGGTCCTTGTGACCAACCCCTAGATGGGCACAGCCCGTAACAGTAGTTACATGTAGATTTCAGCCTAGATCTATCCATCTAGCGCCTTACTATACATTTATAATACACAGAAACGAGCTCTTCCTCTTCCTCTGAGCCGCTTTAAGTATACCTAGTTGAGAATAAATCTACGGTATTTATATAGGGATAAGTACTTGTCAATGAATGTACAAGATATGGATATGGTTGGGGGGTCGTGGTTGTGGTGTTATTGCGTGACGAGTCGTGATGTACTCCCCCTCTTTGGGATAACTTCCCCTCCCCCTTGAAATCCAGTTTCACCGCCTTCAAGTGCTGAATTCATCGGGCGGTGACATTGTCCATATTTGACTAAAGATATTTTTCGTTTCTATAGCAATAGAGCAATAATCAGACATGTTTAGATTACTCGGCGATATCTCTACGTTCATTCATCATGCGCTCTGAAGAGATGAATTGTTTAGCCATTGAAGAACCTATTGTAAAACTAAACTTCGGTCAAATTGGCACTATCGAAAATAATATTTGACGTGCGAGAACTATTGCCAGCATACCTGTAAATATCTCAGGGGAGCTCTACCATGAAGACCCGGAGCAAATTTCTTCACTCCTCCTAGGAGATCCACAAACAGCAAGAATATGCTTAAGATGGAGAGTAGCGAACTAATCGAAACAATAGGAGCACGATTTGCACCGGTATATTCAGCAAGGCGAAGAGACTGCTACGTTAGTGTTTAGCTTAATCTAGGAGATGGTTTCTGAGAATCAAAGTGTTATGTCCGCCATCCTCCAAATCTACTAAGCTGACTGAACCTATTCGTACAGGTCCAACTTTGAACGAATATTTTCTTTACTAGCATTCTGTCTGGCCGCCCCTTGATTCGAACAACAAATTCCTGATTCTCTTTTGTCGATTACATGGTCTAGCAACAGCACCGAAATGTCGAATGTAAGCGCCAAGCTTATCCCAGGGTGTACGAAAGGCAATGAGTGCCTCGAACTATGCATATGCTTTCCCGGCACAAAAATATCCAATCAATTTTGAGGCATTGCACTCCCCGTGTCCAAAATGAGCAGGAGTCTCCCTCAATGTTGTTAGTCGTTGCCCAAATAGCCCACAATTACTAGTTCGGCGGCAACTTTTCTGCGGGTGATGCGGAATAATTGAATGATATGAATAAGTAAATTGTGGCTGAAAACTACAGGGGGGACAAGGTTAAGTTAGCAAACCGAATTATCGACAAGGGTGGCTTTTGCAAAAATGAGTAGGCGGTAAAGCCACGGTAAAATTCTTTTTGCATGGTATCCCAGTCCTCTTACATAATCTTTTTGGCATGTCCCATCTTTGCAACTGAGTCCTTTCGGTTCACTTTTCTCCGCTTCGCTCGCTAACTTGCTTTCCGACATCGTCATCATTGTTTCTGATCGTTTAGAATAACTCCAAATTCTTACTTGATCAGCATACTTAACACAAAAAAATCATTTGTAATTTACTCATCTTAGTAAGTCTAATGCTTGTTTGCTTGCTTTATTTATTACTTACAAATATCATGACAGGATGGATAATACAATCTCCCCAACAGTCCGCAGACGCGCGCCCTTTCTCTCACGAGATCAAAGAATACAGGTAGGTATAAGACTACAGCAACGATATGAATAATCTTATAGATTAACGTGACCTCGATACTCGCACTTCACAGAGCAGGAATCTCGAACAGGGAAATAGCAGATCAGTTAAGAGTAACCATCACACAAGTTTAGGGAGCAGTTCGATCTGGCCGCGTCTCCCCTCAACCTAGATCAGGACGGCCACCTTCTTTAAGCTCTGCTCAGGTTGATGAACTGGAAGCCTTTGTTTGTTGTCGAGAAACACGACAAATGTCGTTTCTCGAACTGGCACTCCACTATCGTCAGTGGGGCGTTGGAGAATTTGCGATCCGGAATGCGTTGCGCAAGAGAGGATACGAAAGATGTCTACCCAGGAGATGTCCCCCCCCAACCGAAGACCATCGCTCAATACGCCTTTTTTGGGCAGAGCAGCACCTAAGCTGGCGTCAAGAATGGTCCCAGGTTCTTTAGAGTGATGAAACTTGGATTAATGACGATCGAATAATGTCTGGTCATGTTACCAGGAAAATGAATATAGACTAATTTATTGTCCAAGGTATGCAAATTTCTAACTACGTTAAAAGAGAGGCCAGGAATTTGATGATACTTGTGTCGTAGACCGATACAAGAAGAACAACCCTTGGATGTTTTGGGGGAGTTTTGCAGGAGTCGAGCGGGGCCCATGTATCTTTTGGGAGAGGGATTGGGGGAATATGACCTCCGAAAAAAACGCTTTACGTATTCTCCCGTTGGTAGTAGATTGGACTAGGGCGAAGCCCGAAGAGATTGGTCGCCAAGTCTACTTTATGCACGACAACGCGGCTGTATACAAAGGACGTCCAGCCAGGGACCACCTCTATGCCAATGGAGTCGAATCTATTCCTTGGCCTGCTAATTCCCCTGATTTAAACCCGATCGAGAATGTATGGAGTATGATGAAATACTATATACAGGAATGGTACCCAGAGTTTGAGCAGGAGGCAGCAGAACAGGGAGGAGGTTCGCTCCATTGTGCTAGAGGCATAGTACCATAGTACGACAATGGAAAAGATTTCTCGCCTACTGGAAAGCATGTCGAGAAGATGCGAGGAAGTCATTAGCGTAAACGGTGGTCCCATCCCATACTAGAAAATTTTGTGTTACTACAGAAAATTACAATATGAATTCAAAACATGACTGACGTATGAATGTGATTTTTCGGCTTAGTGCGAAGCTAAGTGGAGAACGACAGGGCAGTTAACTTCTGTCGGACATGAATTCTCTCACGTTATTTTAGAGTTTTTCTGGAATAGAGTTTGAAGCTTTACCTGATAAGGCCTCGCTTAGACAAGATTATCACTGAAAACTACCTAATACGGACAATGATGGGCAAAAAACCCCTGTAAATGACCAGTTAGTTAACTTAACCTTGTCCCCCTGTATGAACTATGTAATGGAATCTTCGTACAACAATATTTCCTGCATTTCAAAATTTACCTGAAACGATGTAAAGCTTCAAAACTCTCAAAATCCAGATAGTTACAAGTAAATGACCAGATAGTAACTCAGTTGTTTGACAATCATAGCAAATTAATTATGTTGCTGTCCATTTTCGTCAAAATTATCACGGAATCAAATATGCCTGGCAGAATCAAATTTCAAGGGGGGGGGGAGTATACCACGACTCTGTGTGACGATGTTGTGAGGGGAAGCGACGGTATGACATTGTGCGAAATGATGAGGCTGAGCATAAATTTAGTTGCCTAAGGCTTCGATTTTCTGGAATTTAAAAATGACCAGGGTCAACTGGTTTAAGCGAAATATTCCCTGCAAAGACCCAATACTACTTACCCTACACATACTGTACATCTTCTTGGGAGCCATGACAGAAGTCGTCTTCTCGAAACTGAGGATTTTGCCAAAAATATCCAACTCACCTAATAGAATAAGTTATGCTCTCTCGAGTCATTGTTGCTAATTTATGTATGTAGAGGCCCTACTAGGACGCTGCCATGTAAACTCGTCTAGCACCTCGTCGATTGTCCGGTCTGCCTAATTTGTACTGCGAGAACATTTTCTTTAGTCTCTGAAAATCCTCCTCCCAAGTGAGAGAGTTGAAAATCACCGAGAACTTACAGCTAAACCGGGAATCTGATTGTATTTGGCTGCGTACCTAAAGCCCCGATGTTCGAACTTCAGTATTCAATAAAATGAAGCCACGGCGAAGAAGATTCAAAATTAATCCGAGATAATTTCGTTATCTTTTTTGATCTCGCAGTTCCAGGCTCTTGTAAAAAAGAGATATCGTTGGATAGAAGTTTCTCTTCACGATCTAATTCTTTTTATCGACATACATTAAACATCAATAGGCTTGAGTCCAGAATAGAAATAAGAGCAACGATAAAGTGGTATGATGTAATCAATACGAATCCTCAAAAAGCCTAAATGAAGCTTCAGACTTGTTCGCCATTAAATAAAAATTTCATACTTGTTCATCATCAATTACCAGAATTCTTGCATAGAAAGTAATTAAAGAGGTAATCAAATTTGCAGTTTCATCCTTGTTGTTTCTACTAAGATTTTGAATAATGATGGTGATGGTGATGATGAATAATAATTAGTTGAATTTCTGCACAACTTGTATTCTTCTATTTATTCCCATCTCACCTGACTCAGGACTAAACTCCACATATTTCCTTCCTGCGATCCCTACGCTTGAACCAAATTTCAATGATGTTACTTCACTTGTTTATTCATCATTTCATCCACTTGGATTCAATTTATTTTACAATTTTTCTCTTCTAATCTTGGATTTTTCTCACTTTCTCGTCGAGTATTCAATTAGACCATTTTGGTCTTTGGATCTAGTAAAGTCCGTAATGCATCTCAGCGTAGGCGTGTCTATCCTTCTCTTATTAGCCAGTGGAAACTATCGGTAAACAAGCCAACTCCTTTCTCTCTATTCATTTGTCTCAATATCCTAACAGTTTAAGCATCATTCCAGAGAAAACCTTTACTATAACTTTTAACTTCATAAGCGCAGTGACAGTATTTGCCAACTTTGCTGTCACTCTTCCTATTATCACCATCAACCAAAATTATGAGGTAAACATAAGTATCGATCGTTCTCATATGTTTCATACTAATAGCCAGATTCTAGCCGAGAAAATCCCATTTGAATGTAATTCAACTCAATCCTGATAAACATAATCTTATAGCATCTTTAATACCTGTTACCTACGGACACTCTGTCGACTCATTACCTCCAGCTATCATAAATTCTCCTTACAGTTTTGCCTCAAAACAGCCGGAGATATGTTCTGGCACTGAATTCGAAAAACTTAATTTTAAGAATACTCAGGAAACCATTCTTGACGCCGCTTCCACCGATATTGAGAAGATCTCGAGAGATACTCCCTGCTCCCCTTCAATCACTTACTTTGGTAGAAAGCCAGTCACTGTCAAAGATACCACCGTCGAAGAGTTTGCGAAAAAGAAAAATCGGCAGAAGTCTGGAACCAAGATTTTGAAACTTTTAAATAACACACTTTATTCCAAGCTCTCAAAAATTCCAGACTTTAAAATTTCTTTGATCATTAGCTATGAAGAGTGGATCAGCCATAAGGTTCTTAAGGCATGGCTAGGCTTCAAAAGTAGTAGAGAGAGCCGAAAAACTTGCTCAGATTTTGGCAAAGCCACAATAATTCATAGGAGAATTTTCGAAACCGTTTCCCCTACAGATAAAAGCTTGCATAGGACTAATCTAGTTTCTCGCGAATTTCATCGTAAAGGCCGAAATGGCCAATTCCTTGGCACTCGTTCGGCTTCTCTTTCTAAGCTGGCTCTCAACAATATTTTTCACACCCCCTTGAAAACTAGAGATGTCTCTACTGCTACTGATAATCACAGCGTCTCAGATGAAGATCTCGACGAAAATTACAGCAATGCTTCGATAGAAAAAAAGGAAAACCGCCATATTTTAGTTCACAATCACGAGACCCCTGTCACTGTTCAAAATAAAGAAGATCACACAGATCCGATTAAAAATGACGATAATGACGTTCAAGATTCCGAGCATCCTAAGCTTCCCCCTAAAGATCATCATTTAAATGTGCGTTCTGTATTTAAGTACGCTTTCGGGGAAACTCTGGGCCATACTCTTCCTCTAATGGCTTTCAAAGCTCTAGGTCTTGGTCCTCTCATGGGAAACAGTGGTAGAATACCTAGTCACTATGATGACTATGGATATGGTGGTGGTGGTGGAGGAATGCTTGATTATGGCGACAGCTACGGTGGAGGACTTGGAGATGGATACGGTGGATACGGTGGAGGACTTGGAGGTGGATATGGTGGAGGACTTGGAGGTGGATACGGTGGATACGGTGGAGGACTTGGAGGTGGATATGGTGGAGGACTTGGAGGTGGATATGGTGGAGGACTTGGAGGTGGATATGGTGGAGGACTTGGAGGTGGATATGGTGGTGGACTTGGAGGTGGATACGGTGGTGGACTTGGAGGTGGATACGGTGGTGGACTTGGAGGTGGTCGTGTTCCTGGCTATGGTAGAAATTCTGGAGCCAATGGCGGTGCTATGGATGGCCCTGGGAATTATGATCTTGACCTTGGTGATGATTTAGAAGATGGTCCCGTGGATGAAGGTACAAACCAAGACCAATACCAAGGTTCAAAAAAAATCCATGATCAAGATCCAAATGAGGAGCAGGATCAGAATGAAGACCAATACCAGGATCTGAGTGAAGAACAAAATCAAGATCTGAATGAGGAACTAGACCAAGACCAATTTCAAGATCTGAATGAAGAACAAGACCAAGGTCAAGGTTCGAATGAAGATATTAGTGATAATGATTTCGATGAGAACCTCAATCACGAACCCTTTGATGCCGAATTAGATCCTATTCCTGATAGGAGTGAACCACAAGACACGCAGAGACCCCGTTCAAAGCGCAAGTCGAAGCAAAAACTCGAGCCTAGCTCTGGCGCAAAGACTCTCCACATACATTCAAAATTAAGCTCGCAAGTTAATTCATCGCACAACTCTACTAGTGATCCTTTGGTCCACCAGAAAAATAGCTCAAAAGATATGAAAAATCCAGAAGATCCTCCTGCGATATAAAACATTATAACAAACTCAACTACTGATCACAGAATGAGGTGAGTTAGAGGATTTAATGAGTCTCTTCATTTACCTTGGAGCAGCTGGATTACCTACCAAGATGTAGACTCCACCTAAATTCGAACTTGACACAAAGTCTCCTTCAACAGACGCCTGATTAAATATAACAAACGACTATCAATCCTTTCAACTTTCCTTGCTAACATTTCAAACCCGAATCCATTTCTTTATCCAACCGGTTACTTTCAAGGCACTGGAGCTAGGCTAGTATCAGTCATGATTCCGAGAGCGCCAAGGGACAATCAAAAGATCCTCCTACTTCGGCCGACCGCCCTTACGTTTTTTTGTCTCTCCGTCGGTCAGGAAGGCGCTCTTGAGACGTGATCAGAAAGGAGTTTGCAGCAGATATATTCGGCATGAGCTTCGATCAAGGGAAAACCCAATAATTTTGCTGGGAAAGTGCGCATTGCTGTGTGGTGAAAGTCGACCGACTAACGGTACAAGGACAACAAATTATGGGAGTGGCTGCATGTACACCGCAATCTCCTTCGTGTACTCACGATCTGCAATTATTTTCACCGAGCTTGGATGTCTGTCAATCAAAACTTTAATTCCGCCAAGAAATTTTGCTTGTACCCTCAGATATTCAATCTTGTCACTAAATCAGGAAGAAAGCTTTTGAGTGGCTGAGACTTTAGATTTATTCTTCACATTAACACGCATGTACGTGCATTATGATTTTTGCATGTCTTTCGTTTATAAGTTGCCTGGGTAATCACATTAACATTTGAATTGATTTCAATTAACCCGATCAGGAAACCCAAGGGTCCATGCCGGTGACTATAGCTTTATTATTTACATGAGGGGAAACCTTTCGGTAAAAACCTTCGATTCTGCCCGATTTAAGCTTCAAGTTTTCCAATTTACCTTCAAGAAGTGCGATACACTCACTGTACATCTAGTGTGAATTCCGTCCTATCCCCTTCCTGCTCTGTGCATGATTTCCCGCATCACCGCCTCCACTTGACTAACAAGTCGAAACTGTTCTAGATATCCTTCGTCTAATATTCACTGTGTAATTCTAGCCACATCTTCTGGGCTTTGAATCATGGCCTCATAGGAACTATCTTTCGACTTTTGCAGGATTTCCCCTCGTCCTCTTGCCCACTTTGGACATGCCATAACCATATGCCTGACATTTTGGGACGGATACCCACAGTGGCACTTTGGGTTGTTGACTCCAGGTACTTTTCTTCTATACAGATAAAAATTGAGCCCAATGTGCCCACTTCTTATTTGTGAAGCGATACTGCTTTAGGCCCTGCTAAGGTTTTGGTGAATTTGGACTGGAGTGTCATAGGGCTACAGCCATTTAGGAATAATTTGGCCCTAAGCCAAATACAGCCCTTCGCTTAACCTCGCTTATTCCTCAGACCTGTCCTCGTTCAGACGCGGTTTTTCTAGAAGGTTCTGGAATATCGGCGACAAGGTTCTATAGAATGATTTAGAAGTTGATGGAAGCAAAGGAAGTGGATCCTATGGAACCACTTAGAGCCTTAGAGAAGACCTTGAGGCATGTATAAGTATAAGGTGGTTCATGTATTTAGATTCTCTTAGTTAACAGAATATAAACTTCTTTCAGGTGACTTATTTGTGTCCTTACAATCTTGTCAACCCTCTCACATGGAGCTCCTCTGTAGTTCATTCGAAATCTGCCTGCTTTTTAGTCCATGGAGATATTTGCTGCCACATTAACATTATTTATTATTCAAAGAAAAATAATTGATTGAATTGATTTAAGAATTTATTTCGATAAAAGTTTCAACTTATTTTCTAAGCTTAAGATAGCTCAAGTAAAAATCTCACTGGCAGAGATAAGCGCGTGTAAATCTAAAAGAATTAGCAGATAGAACGGTTATAAAGAGAAGAGTAGAGCTACAAAGTAGCTTGGGTCTCAGATCCTGAATGAAGAAAACATAATATCAGGAACTCCAGAAATTGAGGAGCTAGGTGGTCCTCGAGGACCTGCGTTTTGTCTTCCGCGACTTCGTCGACTTGTTGAATGACACGGTTCACTTAAAGATCCATGCAAAATTTGAGAAGACGTTACTCTTATAGTTTCAGTTAGACTGACCTGGTCTATCTCGAACAAAGAGGGCTCACGGCGAGTAATATTGTCGAAAGTTTTCTGCCTCTTGTTGACTGATCCCTTCAGTCTACTTTTTCTTCTCACGATCGAAGGCTCTTCGACGTTCAAAACCTCGTCTAGCTCCTCGTCTAGCTCCTCGTATTGCAATTGAGACGGCGGATCATCAGTTGAAACTGGAGGATCAAGTGCTGAGTGAGAATCTACATCATCTGACGTTATGTATGTTCTAGATTCATCATTAGCAGGAAGACAGAGCATTCTTGGCTTCGGATAACGCCAGTGAGGGTGAAGATCTTCAGCCTATAATACTTGACCACTAAGATGAAGTTCTTTGATACGATGACTGCATGGGAGACCCATTTTCATCTCAAAAACCCTAGTACAAATTCCCAAGTGCTGACCGTTAGGCTCCAGGCTCTTTAAGAATTTCTGGTATTGGCTGTAGACTCTCCAGAGGCCATACGCAGGCACATCATTTATAATTTTACGAAAAATTGGTATTCGGTGCTGATGCGCGATGACATTTTTTGCGCTGCTTAGCTTCTGCCGCAAGTCATCAAGTTGGTTTTCCAACAAAAGCCCAATTGAGTTTTTGGAGCTCTGTGGGCACTTTCTGCGCGTTGAGTAGTGGTAGTGTCGAGATGCAGGAGCTTGTTTATATAGCATTTCACGAAATAATGCATCCAGGGAATAAGCCAGGTCTGTTGCACATATTTGATTATTTGCTAGTAGCTTTTCCGCAGATTCTGATGGGTGGTCGCTGCGTATATGTGGGACTCTGGGATTCCTGATTCCGATTCTAAAAATGGATTGGTATGGTTATGATTCTCGGACAGCGTGTACCGATCCTCGAGTTTCTTCCAATTATCCATGCAGTTTATAGCTGTATTGCTATAAACCACATTTTCCCTGTCTTTTATTAAATCATTTACAAGCTCTTTTTGTTTCAATTACTTCGAGGCATATCCTCTAACACCCGTGTTGATGTGAAAAATACAGAGAACGATGTTAGTGCCGGGATGTAACGATTAAATAGCCCTCATGAGATTAATTTCACGATCTGCGACCCATACAGCCGAGCTTGGAAGATGAAGCATGGTGAAAAGTGATTGTAATCCAGTCTTTAGAGCCCACTCATAGTCAGCTCGGGTCTCACCGGAGAGGAAACAAGAACCAAGGTTGAAGCTTGTGCCCAGGCATGTTTGTCCCACTATGTTTAGAAGTGGCATCTTATACCTATTTGTTTTGTAGGTACAGTCGAACGTAAATGCCTGGCAATTATTTGCCAGAAGCTCTTGGACGGTGGAAACATGTGTCAGAAAGAGACGAGTTATTCTCGAGGTCACCGAATCTTTTTCAAGAATGTGAAACCATGATGGTCGTTCTCTTAGCACAAGAACCAGGGCTTGAGTGGGGTATTATTTTTTAGTTCCGTAGCACGGAGCACACTCTTCGTGTTGTATATATCCTTGAATTTCAATGTACATTCAGTGCACTGAATCTTACTCTGAGACCCGAATTCATTTAAAATTTGACGAAGTCTAATGCCGCATTTCGTAGCATTCTGGATTCTCTCAACTTTTTCTGCTGTCATGACCCTCTGTCTATGAGAGACATGAGCTGTGGCGTTAAGGCCTATGTGATTATTGTGGTCACCACAGTTTAACTTCAAAATCCAAACTCCTCAACTTTCCCGAGCAGTCAAGCGTAAAGGGCATTCCATCATCTTGGACGGACGCTTACGCTTACTGCCTGTCGGATCTTGAACCTTGCCCCCCCTTAGAACACCTGACCCCTTAGAACACCTGACCCCTTAGAACACCTGACCCCTTAGAACACCTGATTATCATGACACCAACCTCGACGCCAATACGTGAAGGACTATGTTTTTTAGTTGACTTTTTTCTCAGTGAATATCCATGGGCCTTTGCAAAAGACTGTAAATCACTCATCAGGTCGTCGAGGCTTCCACGAAATTCATTGCTGGTTCTTCGTCAATGGTAAGTGTTTCGACGTTCGACATATAGATTCTCGGGATCTACGCCGTCATCACTCGTATGTAGGGGATTAATCGAAATTGGTACGCGGGTACGAGTTCTGCCGCGTTGCGCTCTCAGGCGTAACTACATGTACATGTAGATATAGATATAGATATAGATATAGATATAGATATTTCTTTAGATGGTTGGGCTCGTAGAAGATTATTGACTATTGATTTACCGTTAGAAGGCATCCACACCTAGCGCACGTTCCCGCGTCACGGCATAATTTTTTACCACAAACACCACAAGTATGGATGCTGTACTTTTAAAATTACGATCTGGTAGTCCATAAAGAATAGTTAAAATCAAATGAAGGTATATCGTCTCTCAGCCAACTCCAAACAGGCAATTCAACATCAAAAGTACCAGTGTCGCTGAAAAATAAGAATCTCAGCGATTACTCACAAGTCAGCAGGGGATAGAGATACTAAAATATATCAGGGGACTATTGGAGCGCTGTCATCTACTGAAATCGACTTTTATTGGGATTATGTCCTCAAAACTTTGTGGGTCTTCGCTCTCAAAAAATTGGGTTTCTCAATGTACTGGTCTACATGAGCAAGAATTTGATACTGAATTTCTCGACAACATCGACCTATCGCGATGTAAAACTGAGTCTTAAATAAGCTTCGAAAATTATTTTGTAAGAATTAGCCAAAAAATAGACCAATTAAACATAACCGCCGAAGATATTCTGTCGCGAGTCATAAGCAGGGGCTTGTAATGGTCAAGTTCTAGTGGGAGATAAATATAGATAAATCGCGTACGCTAGTACACGCTAATAAGCGCGTAAGATAAATGATAGATGTACGGAGGATAAGGTGGAGAGGAATTGATTATTATCGTTTATAAGTCTTTACAGTTTATCCTTTGATTAGTATTACGCTCATATACCGTACTGTACTAACATATTCACAATATGGACAAGAAGGGCTTCCTTATTGAAAAATCTAAAAAGTCACAAAGAATCTTCACCATAGAGCTTTACAATTCAGAAAAGCTAGTTAGAAATAGTCGGGGCAGAAATCGAGAAAAGATAACTGTGATTTCTACCATCTACGCAGATGGTAGCAAGTTATCACCTGCGCTCATCTATAAGGCGACAACAGGTGGAATTTAAAAACCCTGGCTCGATTTTTTTGATACTTGGAGATTCAAATGCTTCCTTTCCTCATTATCTAGTAGATGGACAAGTCACGAGCATGGTTTCCACTAGTGAACTCAGATATCTGGGCCTGAGACAAGAAAAAATGTCCATGTCAAGGGAGAATGGAAGCTACTTTTCATCCACGGTCAGAGATCATATATCAACAGAATTTTTCATGAATGATTCCAAAAACATAAGATATTAGTAACATGCTCTCTACCACACTCTACTCATCGATTACAGCTTCTAGATATCGATTTGTCTGCCCTCTCGACTTGGAAGGATATACCCGAAAAAATGTACTTCGGATGGAAAATGGGCGTGTCTGATAAGCTCTCAATGAAGCTAATGCAAAGAAGAGGAAGAAGTCATCTATCAAGCAGTTGCATGCAGAATATGATTCTGGTGCAGTGTTTTTTGGACCCTCTGAAGTATAGCGCTACAATGAGTTTAAGCAGCAGAAAGAGCAGGAATGTCATGATAAATTAAATCCTACACAAGAATAGGGGTCAAATAAAGTTTGGGAGAAAATAAAAAACTAGAACATGCGTACAGTAGGTTTTGCAGCTGCCGAAGGACCAATAAAAGTGGCAAATGAGAAAAAGGCTGCTTTGGTATTGGCGTTAGAATGTTAGAAAATCCATAATTAAACTCAATTAAATGTCAATGCCGACATTGAGTAAGTTGAAGCATAGCGTGAGAAGGAAAAAACACGATAATAATGTAGTATCGACTCGTCAGAGTTGAGCTCATGAGAAAGTGGTCAATTTGCGTAAATTGTGAGAAAAACGGACTTTCGAAAACAATCAACACACTCTAGAAATTTAATCGTACCATACGATTGTGCAGCAGTTTCAGTGCTATTTAATTACATGTAGCAAAATTAATATGAATGATATCTGGTTTCATAATACTTGCTAGAAAATGTGGTGTTTGTGGTAAAAAAGTGCGCCGTCACGCGGGAGCGTGCGCCAGGTCTGGATGCCTTCTAGCTATTTTTTAGCTAAAGTACATTCCGCCACCAACACTGATCAGTGATTGCTTCAGAAACAATGACAGAACAGAAAGATTTGAACGAAGAGACAGACTCAAGGCAGGCAGGCAGGCGAATACGTAAAGTCGGTTCGTCGTTGGTTCTGTGCTAAGGGAAGTTCGATCAGACGAGATACAGCTAGCTCTTTTGCGTGCTTTTCTTATCACTAGAGGCTTCTAAGGGTCTTGATCTCTCTATATATCGCTCATTTTTGGCATCCCAGAGGAATCAAAACCTGCGTCTACCACGCAACGTTTTTTGAAAAACCCTATTATCGCTCTCTCTCAGCATTACCAAGGCTTCAAGAAATAGATAATCTGCTAGAGCTGTGAATCAACATGGCTCCAAATAGCATTAAATCTACCCCTCGCAAAACACCCCTCAAAGATTGCTTCGAATTCAACAAAAAGGGTAAAGGCAAAGGATTTGATGTTGGAAATCCTGGAAGTTGTACTCGAGAGATTGTTACCGCTTAAATCCTAGAGGCAATAACAACATGTGAAGAGCTTGACTTCCATGATGAGGACCTTTGGGAAGTATTTCGTGAAGATTTCTATAGATGGACGGTAGATATTTTTATCAAGGCAGACAAGAAGGCCGCCCGGATCCTGAGAGATAGACTACTGACGCGAAAATGGCGTATGGGTGCATAAGAAATAGGCATTCCCAATAGCTCGAGCCTTGATAGAAGCATTGTTGGAAGAAAAGCTACACGCGGGGACGAAAGAAGAGACCGAAATGCAATCTCAAAGCCCGAAGCCCTTCAAATCTAGGCATAATATAAAGAAACCCCCATCAGTAATTTAGCAAACTCCGGGGATATCTATCGACTCAAGCCTCCGGCTGGTTACCTTCCCAGAAATGTCAGAGCCGCTTCAACGTTGGCCAAATCATCCCATAAAATCAATGTTACAGCCTACTTCTGTTGTTGTAAATAAGAATGTAGACAGGCGAGGAATGACAACACCGAATTAACTTGATTCAATGAGTACTGAGAGGATTGATAGATAGGCTAGAGTACGAACAACTGATGTTTGTACTTGGTATGATTATGAGGAAA
>JAKRRZ010001011.1:0-14254 GCA_022627015.2 Podosphaera aphanis
GGTCATACCAAGTATTAGAATAACGCGTCTAAAAATGCGCAATAGACATTAAGTGCCAAGACCAGCGCGAACCTTACAATTAATCATTATTTTTACAAAAACAAAGTTGGACTTATTCAAGAAATGGTTTAGATTTTATTTGAACCTAGAATTTTTAAATTTGAAGAAGTTGTTGCAGAGTTATAGTAAAATTTAGTCAACGTGGTGGTTTCATTGCGCACTTTTAGACGCTACTGTATTCTAGCACTTTCTAGCAACATCCACAATGCCTACGCTGTATTGTAGAGCCTCTCTCAGTTTCTTATATTCTATGGCTATCATGGAAGCACTGGGGAGCAAGGGTGGATTTTCTTGTATATATTAGGGCCCTTCTAAGCGGATGTAACAGTAAGAAGAAATAGAATAATCAATCTACCTTACAGCTTTAGATCATCATATTCTTGTCTGCTGAAAGCCTTCTCTACACGGGATTCCCCACAAGGTGACGTCTCTCCCTATTCATCTACCATAACTTTCAATACATTTTGCTACTACTATTTAATCGTCACAGACATTTAACAAAATCCATAGCCATTGAATCTTTCTTTGTTAAGACGTATGTATAGTGCATCAGTTGATGTATTGCATGTTTTAGAATGAGAGCTATTCGACAAAATGTAATTACGCCTGTCTCAGACGGCCACAGGTTCACGAAAGCTTGTGCTAACAAAATCAGTAAAAGTGTTGAGCTTAATGAGTAGGTCCAGAGAAGAGCATATGTGAGCCGATGCCCCTGCATCAAAAAATCTGACATCTTCTGAGGAGAAAGTGGTCATGTAAGTCATATCCCGATGAGTGAGTCGTCTAAGCTTGTAATATTCGGCTCGAAAGCCAGTTGGCCATCGTACCAACAAGTAGGGATTCCGCCTGTAATTCGCATTTTTCGTCGACTAAACCAATCTGTTCATTGGCAGCACCTGTGTCACAGTTTTTACTCAGCTTTCATTATGTTGGTGCCCAGGTGTAGCTTGAAAGCTTGAAGACGGTAAATTCCGAGGATACAAAGAGATATTCAAGGATCGGTAACGTGGCTCTTGGAAATCTATAGAGATTTATGGATTGTGCTATTTTTTGGCACTCGGAAAATTGGTTGACTAGTATTTCTCCAGCGCAAATTTTACCCCGTGCCTTTCAGCCCAAATTATACATAACTCATTTAAATATCACAAATTTCGATAATTTTCCTTCGTGAAGTCTGACCAGGCTATTATGAATTCAGGACTATTGAGATTCTTTTTCTTTGTAAAGAAGATTCAATGAAATTGATGATCCACGGTGGGTAACCCTTTTTCCTTAAATTGTGGACGAGCTTCTCATGTGAAGCAGTCTTGAATGCCTTAACTATACCTTGTTTGCAAAGGGAATCTACTTTCTTCTTGTCTTTTCCCGAAATTATTAGTATCCGTTTGATTAGAAGTTCCACTGCTACGATCTTGGATCCATTTGGTAAGGTATTTATCTGCTCTTCGGGAAGTTTGTAAATTTCCACAGCTCTCGAAAAAGCGACTAGCTTCCAAATATTTGCCTACTGTATTAATGAATGCAATAGATCTGTAAGCTTTCGGAGTTCTTTAAATTTTAGTTTTTAGTTTTTGATCGACTACCAAGGTAGACTTTAGGAATCTCTCTCTTCGAACGGTAACCTTGGGAGAGGTACGTACTAGAAAGATCTGCTAGGACTTCGCTCTACAGTAGTACTTGATGATTGGGGATTTCGTCCAGTCCTGAAGCTTTCTGTGAAAGCTTGTCGAAAGCTTTTTCAAATTCCACTATCTTTTTGGTGTCTGAAAGTTTTCGACTCTTTGGGATAGGTTTTGTTCATATCTAGAGCGGCCTCTCCCACTGTTACTCGCCAGCCAGCCAGCCAGCCAGCCAGCCAGCCAGCCAGTCATTTTATCTTATCTGATTAGTTCCTTATTGTCTTGGTAAATTCATGTTGCTTTATTAATCTAGCACTTCTTTGTCTCTTGTCGGGTCTACTTATGGGGTTTTAGCTTCTTAGACTGCCCAGGAGCATTCGTTCGTTCAACGGGTAGCCATGGCTCGGCATTGTTTGTTGGAAATGCTAATGCTCCTGAGCAGTGAGTTTGAAATCAATCTATCTTCCCTCATTCTCGTACGAATAAATACTTTGTGTAGTCATTCTCTCTAGTATATTCTCAATAAGAGAACAAAATCGCCACAATTTGTTCCATCTCTTTCTTTGACTCGCAAAAAAAAGTTTAGCATCGGGTAAATAATTGTCTATGGTGAAGTTTTAAGGGCCGGTCTATGCACAAGGTCGAGAAGGATCAACGAAGCTGCCTAATTAGTCAAGTGACTGAAAATGGACGATTTTCGCTGACTGGAATAATCAATAGAAAACGACCCCGTACGAATCAATGGGGGAAGCGCAGGATGCTGACGATATAAGCTTCTTGCTACCTCAGGCGCTGTCTACATACTTAATCGACTCTCGATAAAATGAGATACTCCTACCGTCCCTCACAGTGGTACTTTACGCCTCTATCACTCTTATTTCGCACTGGTAATTTACTGCGACAACTCTGGGAACCAAGTCAATTCACACCAATTTCTACTGCTAAGTCTCGGATTCCAAAGCGCCTGTACCACCTAAAGAGAAACTGTCATCCAAGTAGATCGCTAGCGCTGCCGCATTTATTTATTGTAATTTGGTTTATATTTCTACTTTGGGGGGAAGTTTGGAAATTTAAGAGCAGTGTCGAAAGCTGTGAATGGAGTAATTGGGAAAGTTGGGTACGTTGTCGCTGCAAATAAGACTTGAAGTGAACACTAATAATTATTTAGCCTACAGATGCATCTCCTCACCATCTAATTTTCTTAGCAGATCCTCAGCTTATAGATCCGCATAGTTATCCTGGTCGCCCATGGCCACTCGATTGGCTCACAGTAATTCATACTGATAACTATCTTAAGCGTTCATATACTTGGTTACAAAAAAAGCTGCATCCAGATACGATCTTTTTTTTGGGTGATTTATTTGACGGTGGGAGAGAATGGAAGACTGCTCGTGGCGACTTCAGAGAAAAAGTTTGGGCTGACGGTTTACGCCCATCAAACGAGCGAGATCATGCCCAAGTATGGCGTAAAAAATACGGTGAAGACTTTTGGCTCAATGAATACGATCGCTTTGGGAGGATCTTTTACAAATTCTGGAATCTAGCTGGATCCGAACCTGGACCTTGGCAGAGAGGAAGAAAAATTATCTCTAGCTTGCCCGGGAACCATGACTTGGGAATCGGTGATAACATTAAGCTTGCAGTTCGAAATCGATTTGAGCTTTATTTTGGCGAAGGAAATCGAGTTGATATTATTGCCAACCATACTTTTGTCTCTATAGATTCTGTTTCACTGAGCGCTAGCGAATCCACTCACGATACATCGGAACTAACAACGCCAGTAGAAAATTTTCTATCCACGGTCCAAGTTTCTAAGAGGAAGGCAATCGCTAGGGAGTTACGCCATATAGCTGGAAACGATATTTTGGCTCGACATGTTCATAGAGTAGAAGATCTCGCGAATGCGAACTTCACCAATCTCCCAGCCCTAGATCCCGGGCCTGATTCTCTCGAATTGCCCACAGTTCTTCTCACTCATGTTCCTCTCTACCGTGAACCTGGTACTCCTTGTGGACCACAGAGAGAACGTTGGCCACCAACTAAAAACTCGAAAGGTGAAACAGTGACACCTGATGAGCGAAATGCGATTTCAATCTCTAAAGGATATCAATATCAAAATGTATTATCTCCAAGTGATTCGATAAAACTAATATCTTCTATCAAAAACGTTCGCGCTGTATTTTCAGGCGACGACCATGACTACTGTGAAGTTGTACATTCCTCAGACAAGAACAACGTAAAAGAGATAACTGTTAAAAGTATGAGCTGGGCTATGGGCGTTCGTCGCCCTGGATTTCTCCAACTCTCAATGTGGAATCCTATTGATGCTTCTGGCAAATCAATAGAAACCTTATCTAATTATAATTCAGCCTCTCAAACTCCATCAACGATGCAATCTCATCTTTGTCTGCTACCTGATCAAATTGGCATCTATATTCATTACCTCTTCCTCCTTATATTAACAATAGTTACTCTAATAATTCGCGCAATCCTTACGCCTGTACTGAATCTTACACCTTTCTCATCTGAAGATCGAAATTGGGATCTTCCAAATACTAAAAAGCAGTACTGGCAAGAACTAGATAATTTTTCTCGCTCATCCGCTTCAGCTTCCTCTAATCGAGGGATAAATTTAGCACCCAGGTACTCGGCGATAAAGATGAAGAATGAGAGTCACACAAATGAATATAGAAAGCTAAATTATGCGAAGACGCAATTTGTTCCCACGCCCTTATTTTCGGCCTCAAATAATCCTATAAAATATAAGAGAAAATTGACTAAGAATCGTATTATATTCAAAGAGGCTTGGACAAGTATATGGCGTGTCACATGGATTGTGCTACTAGCTTACATTTATTTGTTTAACTTTTTTTGAGATGGCTTATTTCTCTATGGAAGCTCTCGAGGACAAAAGGCTTAAAATTATCCATGGTCGTTATTAAACGGCAACGGCAACGGCAACGGCAACTCACCTTATTTTCCTTGACCTTAATAGCTTCGGTTAGGCCCCCTGAAATATACCTTTGTCTCTAAACATGTCCACTGTATGACGTGTGGAAAAGAGAACCAATGTAGATTTGACTACACTATGGGGCTTCACTCGTCTTTGATGTTCTTTCGTCTTGATCTATAAAAAAAGCAGCTTTGCTGAATGTGACGTCTCTCTGATGCACACGTGTATCATCAAAATATTTACAATCTACCAAGACTTCGAGCCAGAGTTTATCTTTCTACGTATCCGCTATTGATCCAAGCAATCCAGGTTCATTTTTACTGCTCTCCAATTCTCGGTGTCAAAATCAACTCTAGAATGAGCCGTATGAGTACTGATCGTAAAAGACTCAGCGTGATAAAACTGTTGGAGCTATGGATATTGAAATTTCAAGGTGAAAATCTAACAGGCTATAGTCTTGTTGAAGATCCCACATGATTTAAGAACTAAAGATTTGTCATAGGTAAAGTTGAATGAAGAAAACCCTCCATCGCCGACATTCGTGTCTGAAGATAGACCTTTACATCCGAATTAATTCATGGCGTTATCAAGGATTTTAGTAGTACATGTGCTTTATTTCTACAACTGAAGGAAGAGCTGCGTAAGGGCACAGCTTGTCTAGGGCCACTCTCGCGAGTAGATCTACTGGCTTTGAACATTTTCCTAAACGATATAATTTTTCTTCGGTCCTTGATAAGAAGGTTGAGGCTAGTAAATTTATGGCAGCACCACTGTATGAGCAGCTGCATGTAGACTAGCATAAGCCGTGATGATATACATGTACTTTCTGCTGCCCTGAAGATTTGAAGCCTAGTTTTGTGGTAGTTTTTTAATTCCCATCGCTGTTCATGAGATTCTCATCACCCTTCTTGGTGTCACGTCTATGTACAAAAAGCTAGCTCGCCAAAGCAGATTATTCATTGTTCTTCTGAGCACAGATAACAACTAACCAGACTTTCTAGGTTTCTGACGGTATGTTGGCTAATTTAAACTGATCTATTACAAACGTTGCGGGTAACTCCTAATGGACAAGCCTAGGCTCCCCTTTCGTCATGACGCAATAGGACAGTTAAATCGAATTTTCTTTTGCCTCAAATAAAGCTTGATGCAGACTGGTCTCCCACTTCTCTCGTCTCATTTGTTGCTGTTTTCTCTAGTTCAAAGCTGCTCTGTTAGAACATGATCGAGAGATAATCCACACACACACGAACTCTAAGACTAGTTATTAGATTAAATAGCTATCCGTGAGTTCCACGCGGCAAGTATAAGCTGCTACTTGTCAATGATTTTTATCTCGATTTTCAGCTCTTTCGAATTCTTGCTCCCTAGATGCAATGGGAATCCTTTCTTTTCCACGGGGCGCAAGATCTTCGTGAAGACAAAGAATTCCCTTTCCCAGGATCACGCAGGAAAGGGCGAGACTTCTCGCGCATCTATTCAACGAGGATTTTCTCTCGGTCCGATGTCACTTATGGTTCCCTTAGCTGAGATTTTTACTGCGATACTCATCGGGGGTGTTTCTTGCTCAACACATATTTACTTATAGTAGCAACAACCATCTAGCAAGGCAAATTTTAGCCACTTCCAATCCTAATCACCATCGCTGAAATTTCCAATTAGATCGTACAAAGTGTTGAAAACTGACATTACTATATCTTGCATACAGTACCAAGCATTGATCTCATATCCTGGTCATACTTCTGACTAGACGAGTATTTATGTTCTAGTCCTATTTTGTTACTATACGCGTCTCTCACTTCGCGTTACCCTATCATTCTATCTTGAGTCATTGTATTATTATTGGATTGTCATTATCCTGAAATATTGTGTACTATGTTCATATACTGTATTGCTTAATACTTTATTGCTTTATGTTGTATCATCTGACGATCTCATGTACACTTATACCTGTACTATCTTTTACAGAACGTTGCTATTACAGATGGTGTTGGCGCTTTTGGCATGACTTGCTTCATAAGTCAATCTGTAACCGGTGAAATCACAGTATACATGACTGTTGAGGCATATTTTCAGAACATCAGATAAATACCGGTGAGCAACCATAAGATATAGACTATGTGTAGAGAATCGGTATGGGCTGGGTTCTTAGAGGAAAAATGTCAAAGAATATGGGCCGTTTTCACAGAGCTTCGTAAGGTAAAGATTGAATATATTGTTTTCGTTTGTCGTAATCAAAACAAAAGAACCTCGTCGAATTATATATATGTATATATATAATTATAACATCAAAAACAAAGTTATAGACTGACGCGTTTTTACGCGACAAGTTAGCAACCAACATCCTTGGCCGTTCCGTAAACCTTGCAGCTTCAGAGAAATTGATTGATACGAAATCTCAACACTAAGCATTCTTGTTCCCACGTCTATCTATCTTATCAGGTTATATGTTACCGAACATTTCAATAGATGTATTATCAATTCTTCTATTTACAATCATGGAGATATCTTAGTTTATCGGTCTAATCACCGACACTGATTCCGCATTATATACAACCCAAATTATACCCTATAATTTCAACACAAAGTAATACAACATGGGCTAGTATTGAATTGATCGTCGGAGCGGTAAGGGTGCAGGTGCTTCTAAAGCGACAGGACACGTATCTGTGGATTAAAATACAGATTGGAAATAATTAGGTTGAAATCTCCTACTTTGAATAATCGCATGCTTACGCCACGCTAACCGAATGTAGCTGAAAGTTACTGAACATTGAGCAAAATCTAAGCTACTACGAGTTAGCGTTACGTGAACATGCACATATCGCAAGTCTGCAGTTCACGGTAGATGACTACTAATTTATGGAGTTGACTTGAGGCGAGTGCGCGCACTCTAGGTCGCCCGTGGATCTGAGTTCTCGTTAGAGCTTATCGTGCGGCTTCCGTCGTCATGTTTATCGTAGCCCACGATTCGTGGGCGAAGCCTGGATTGAGTTTCTAGATCTCTCAATTGTGTAGGTTGGTTTCTTTCTACGAGATGATTTGGATTTGAATTTGATTTCATTAGCCTGATTTGGCGCCTTAATGGCCCAAGCAGGAAACTATCAAACTTTTAATTTACATAGGAGGAAACCTTTCGCTGAAACCCCCCTCAAGCTACCTGGAAAAGTTCTGTAGAATTCAGGTTTTCCTTCAGGAAGTGCGATGTACTGTTTTGCCCAATACGGATTCCTTCATGTCAGACGCCCTCTCCCTTCTCTCTCCAGCCAGCACCCGCCTTACTTCTTCCTCGGCCAAACGAAACTGCTCTAACCATCCTTGGTCTAGGATTCACTGTGTTATTCTATTGAGATCTTCTGGGTTGCTAACCATGGCCTCGAATGACTGATTCTTGGCTCTCCGCCATACCTCACCCCTTCTCTCGGCCCTTAGTGGGCAGGCCATCACCACATGCTTGGCGTTTGCGCAAGGGTAACTACACTAGTGGCTTGGGTCGTCAACTCTGGAGACTTTTCTGCGGTACAGATAATATTGGAACCCAATGTTCTACGAGATGATTATGAATGAATATATTTAGCTCTGATTAATTGGTGCGGTAAGTTTCTGCCACCTACGAAATATATATCAGGGCGGGGGCGGGGCAGACGATCATTTGTTATAAATAGTTATCATGTGACCGCTGTATTAGCATGTCTCTATAATAATCACCATTCTAAACACCCATTGCTAATATGATCTGATACCGGATTTTCCCTACCCTGCCTTAACAGCTCCATGATCCAGAATCATAATATCATTGGACTGACATGTACCGAGGTGTCAGTGTCAGTGCCAGTGTCACGGTATCCTTGTCCTTGAATTACGACTTACATGTATACGTACCCAAACAACACAGCTTGTGAAATTCGTACGCGAATATGCACCTCTCTTTCTTACTACCTCTTTCATACTTTTCTCCTATCAACATGACGCCCAGTCACCAGAATCATCAAGTTCCCATGGCAGATCCAACTTTTAACGCTCAGGAAGCTTCACATCCGTCATCACCGCTCACAACCTCAGTTAGTGACAACTTACATCTATCCGATATACTTTCGAGCTCTCCAAGCATTAATGTTTTTGCTGGTTTTATTCGACATTTCTCGACTATTAATCAACGTGTTGAAAACAGTGCTCTGAATACTACGATCCTGGCGCCGATAAACAACGTGGTGATGTCACTACCACAAAAACCGTGGGAAACTGTTCACGAGTACAACACCTTGGGTAAAAAAGCATATGAGGGTACCTTGGGAAGAGATAGAGCTCAGAAAAACATCCGGAATTTTGTCGAGGCACATATTTTACCTTTAAGGCCATGGCGAGAGGGGGAGAAGGCCCGAAACTTAGCCGGAAACGAGTATTGGTGGGAGGTAAAAAATGGGATCAAAATGGTGAGATACTCAAGTCTGCAATTAAAATTTGAAATTACTGATTCAAGAACAGATTCAGCCCGGGAATATTAAAGTTATTGACGATAGCAGAAGAGTACGAAACGGTGATTTGTGGATAATAGACAGTGTGATAGGATGAAACAAAGCACGCACGATTATGAATACATGTATGTATTCTACTGAACGATTATTTGAGACAAATCGTATGTATAAACCCGCGTTTACGTTGGCATTGGGTAGAAGGTGGGCAGAAAGGCGTTTACATAAGAACATGTGCTCAAGAATGCAGGCATTACACAACTGTTGGTAAATTTCAGTCCAACGGTATGAATCAGTAAACGCTTATAAACGTATAAATACAATAAATTACTGGTTGTATCCGTCTTTCAATTTAAGTGGCGATCATTAGTATCAGAGTCTTTTCTTTTTATTTTACTTCGCGTTGTGCCTGCGCGCAGCATGTGATACAAGGTAACACGTGTCGGTTAGCTCAGCCTTGTAGAAAGCTACCATAACTAACGCATTTGCACCCACGCACTACGCTGTCGATTTTGCGGTTCAACAGAGCACCCAGATGGGTCGGATGGTGGTGTGGTACACCGTCCGGGCCGTTCTTCCAAGTAGAGTCTGGGCAGCTGTCGTAAAACCTCGGGTGGTTTATATTAAGACAGTATACTGTTGTTCAGTGATTCTGTATTAACGTCGAAGGTTATCTTGTAATTGTTGCTATTGTAGTTGTCTACATTTCTAATGCTAATGCTTATTTAGATACACTTCTGAATCACGTGAATAAGTTCCCATAAACCCAACGTCATAACTCTAATAAAATAATGCATAACTCGAACTATGTTACACATAGTTGGTATCTAGATATTGCTAGTATAGTAATATACCGACACTGGCAACAACCGGAAGAGATGTTGTAAGTCGACCTATTACTACTAGATCTCACTCTTCCCTTTCAACCCACTTACTACTCTCTAAATCCACCCAATTAGTGTCGACTAATTTTTGGAGGGCTTGTGAAAAATTCTTTGATTTTGTAAGGGCATCAGCTGGGTTATTCTTGCCCGCTATCCATTTGATTTCTGTTATCTCTCTTTTTTCATATGCTTCGCGTAAGCTCATAATGTCTATCATAAGCCGTTTTTCTTGCACTGTATTTAACCTTGTCAAGCAATCAAATATTGTGCGAGAGTCGGTGCAGATAACAAGGGGAATTGGCTTTGCTGGCCGTAGAATTGAATTGATTGTCATATTTAAAGCAGATCCTTGATCAAATCCGAGAGAAATAGCATACAATTCCGAG
Organism: Podosphaera aphanis; assembly: GCA_022627015.2. Classification (NCBI taxonomy): domain Eukaryota; kingdom Fungi; phylum Ascomycota; class Leotiomycetes; order Helotiales; family Erysiphaceae; genus Podosphaera; species Podosphaera aphanis. Next base: position 10,372 of record JAKRRZ010001011.1, read on the forward strand.
GCTGAAACAGATTTTGTAACCCTTTTGCTTTTAATTGATTGCCAGTGTAAAGTGTTTGCATTTCCTTTGCCGTCAACGAGTGTCATAACGTATCCGAGTTGGGAAGAGAAGTCTGGGTTTGTTGCAAAAGAACTATCCGTAAAAACAACTAATTTTAGGGTTTTAATATCGAGAGGAATGAATTTTAGACCTCGAGAATTATTATTTTTCTGCCACATTAGGCGCTTGTTAAGTTTTTCAATATCATTTGGTTGAGGGTCTTTTATCTGAGCAGCAAAAGACAGATCGAATGCGGCTTCAGGCTGGCACATTGTTGCGATATATGCCCCATGGGCTCTTTGAGCGACATATGTGTTTTTATCTATGGCTGGATTAATTTTGTCGCATTGAACTTTTTGCGATAGCAATATGCTTTTCTTAAACTTTTTAATTAAGCCTCCATTGAAATTGAGGGCGTGACTTTCTGTAAGTCGCTCTCTTTCTTTACAAAGGAAGGTCATGGTATTTTGTTCTAGTTCTGCGAATGGGAGGTTTGCTAGAAAGAGTGTGTCGTCAGTCTGGAGACCAGAGAGTCCGAAAGGAGCGGTTGTAGTTTTATCAATATCAGCGAACTTATTCTTGTATAGAAGACATGGATCATGTGTTGAGGGAGTCATTCCCAGAGTTTGTGTGTGGTGTCCATGGTACGTTATATACCAATGGTTACCAGATTCTGCTAGTCCATAAAGGGGCTTTTCAATTTTTAGGACTTTGTTCTTCTCCAATCCAAGTTCGAGTGGCGGACGGACGTAAATTTTCCGGTATATAGGTGTTGTCGCCTGCACGTATGCCTGTGATATGTCTCGGAGGTAAAGATCCAGGTCAGGACGCATTGTTGCAATTGCAAGTATAATTCTTTGGCTAGCGCGCTGCATAGTAGGTGATTGAGTTAGTATTTCCTGTTTTCCAGAGTCATTATAACCCTGAATGACTAGGCGTGCTTTCGCAAAAGCCATGGGTGTGCCCTCGTTTTTGATCTTATCGACCCACTTTGAACCAAAGATTCTAATATTTTGCGGGACTTCTTTTATGTCACAAATTGAAAATACTTGTTTTTCTTGCAAGTCGTTTAGCTCCTTTCGTCTTGCTTCAGCAATCTGTGTTCCCCATGGTTGAGCAGGGACAGTTAGCGAAGGACTACCTTCGCTAATGAAAACGACCGAATCATTGAATCGCGCAGGTAGTCGACGCACACGTTCCGGGTTGCGTCGTTCAGTCAATTTTGGCTCGGATGTTGGTTCTTGTACTTCATTAGCTGGTTGGTAGTTTTCAACAAGGAACGGTTTAATAGATGTGATTCGAAATTCGGTAGGCCCACTGGGGAGTTTAATTTGGCATGTATCTCCTTCGATACTGAGTAACTTGAATGGCCCTTCCCAGCGTTTGGAGCCATGGTTATCCCTCCACACTAAGACATCAGAATTTATTGGCAGATCTTTAATGTGCTCTACATTTGGTCCATTCCGTTGACGTAATGCCTCTGTAATTTGTCGGTTCAAGCGGATCTTAGAAGCTTCAGCCATCGCACGCTTTATTGCTGTGGCACGCTTTGCAATAGAAGGCTGTGGAGGATCAGAAAAACTCATGCGTGGATAGCAGCCGAATACGAGTAGAGTAGGTATTAGCCCCCCGGGCCCAGCGATATCATTTATTGCCTTGAAAGTCATTTGAAGGATGGATTCTTTGCTTAGCTCTGGGATATCTTCACGGAGGCATTGGTAAGCACGAGGAACTGTCATATGGTATCTTTCGACAAGACCAATAGAGTGATGAGCCTCTACCGGTGCGCATTTTGTCCGGATAGAAAGTGAATTGGCATATTGCTTGAATTCTTGAGAGGTGAAATTAGTGCCTGAGTCGTGTACAAGGATGTCTGGTGGTCCACTGTAAGTATCTATCCAACAATGACGGAGTGCATTCCAGATTGACTGTGAAGACATGTTTGATAGCCATCTACCAGCTTGAAAGCCTGTGGCTTCATCGACGTCGTGTAAAACAGGAGAAGCTTGTGATTGGTTTGGGGAGCTGTTAATGTACATAACATCAACAAAAACAGAGTGATTAAAATCTAGGGAATCGTCTTTAAGGGAAAATTTGAAGCGTCGTGGTGATCTGCCGTGTTTCTGACAAACAGTGCAGAATTTTGTAAGTTTTTCAACCAAACTACGGTTGTCATTATGGTGGCCGCTCTTCTCGAGTACAGTAAAAAGTCTATTTGAAGACGGGTGGCCGAAGCGGCGGTGTAATTGGCGTATCTCATGACTTGTAAGGAAACAGTCAAAAACGAAGGACGAAGAAGAAAATTTGTTAATTGCGAGTTCCTTTTCAAACAAAAATGGGTGGCCCCATCGACGAACGACCGGATATGCCTTTTTCTTTTGGATCAAGACATTTTCAACATTGTTAAAGTAGATACCGAGGCGATCCATATCTTGTAACGAGAGTAGAAAGGGAGTATCTGCATTGACAACGAAGAATTCGATATATCCGAGAGGCGTGTAAATTCCTATTGTACCAATCGGTTTTGTCATTCCAATACCAAATTTAATACTTGTTGATTTCCCCTTTGACGTATCAATTTCGGGACTGTGGTTCTTGTGTAGACGGCGGTACGCTAAGTATTGCTTGTATCCTGCAGTTGATTTGGCAGCAGCACCAGTATCTATCATGATACCGTGGTACTCTAGATTGTTATAACGCGTGATGGATGTGGTGAGTATTTCTGTAGTATTGTGGTCTTCGGTTGAATGACGACCCACAATTGCATGCTGTACGGAAAGATCTGCCATGGCGTGAAAAAGTTCTTTTCCATCGATTTCGCCGAAGTAAGTTTCTTGTATATCGTCTTGATGATCTTCTGCTTCGCCTAGATCAATGGTATTAATCAGGGCCTCAATTTCTGAATCACTTGGCTCTTCTGGCTGATCATTGACACATCCTTCGGCTAAGTATTGGTCGTATTGGCGATTTGCTTTGTCTTGCACACCTTTTTGCCATTTTCTACGGTGCTGTTCTCTTTCCTTGTCTGTATGATTAGAGGACCAGCAGTCATATTTCCTGCAAATAAAGCACTTCTTTAATTGGCCGTTACTATTTGATGAAGGTTTAAAAGATCGAGAGAAATTAGATGAGTTGTTCTGGCGTGACTTATACCTACGGTCTGTATAGAAGGATTCTGAACCTTCTGAAATATATTGGCTTGCTTTAGTGTTGTTTTTAAGAGCAATGGATGCTCGCAAGTCAGTAATTAAGCCCTCAAGGGTTGAAGCAGGCTTAAAGCAAGCTAATTCGCATGCTGGGTTCTTTTTGCAAGCCTGCAATAACTTGGTGTAGAGAAACTCTTCATCCCTGTATCTCGGTGCCAAGCCCAGTTGTAGGTCGCGTAAGAAGGAGAGCATTTTCTCAAAGTTTTCAGACAGGCTTTTCTCAGGTGTATTCAATACTATAGAATCAAGTGTCGTGTCCTGCCATTTTTCCAATGCTGTTCGTTGGTACTCCGGGCCCTCAAAGTTGGACTTAATTTTATTGACAGTGACATCAAAGCTAGCCAGATCATTAATGTTCGGAAATATAGCCTGGTAATAGTATATTTTTGCCTCGCCTTTAAGCATTATTGGGAGCCCTCTGATCCATTTATCCTCAGTTAGATGTACCCTATCACAAATATCTTTAAATATTGTTAATTTAAAGTCGAATCTATCTTGGCTGCCGGAGTAATTTTCTTCATCTGTATACGATTTTGCCAAGTCGGCAAGCTCTCTTCCATTTCCTTGAGAGGTAGAGTTTGAGCTTCTATTATGGTGTTGATTAATAGATCTTGGTTGACGCGAGTATTGGTCTCGAG
>JAKRRZ010001012.1:0-14250 GCA_022627015.2 Podosphaera aphanis
CCTCTCTGATTCTCCAAGCTAATGGAGACAATGCTCACCTCGGAAAGAATTGGATGACTAGCTTCTTACAACGCCAAAAAAATGTTCATACTGTTGTCGGAAGATCAATCGAAGCTGTAAGAGCTACGGCAGGTAATCAGGAGACGATTCCCTCATTCTTTGAAGTGTTTAGCCAAACTGTACGTCGCCTTAATATAAAAACCGAGAATATATGGAATATGGACGAGACTGGCCTTGCACTTGGAGTTTGTAGTAATTCTAGAGTACTATCGTCTTCATTAAAGCACAATGCATATGTAAAATCTCCAAACACTCGGGAATGGGTTGCAATAATCGAGACTGCATCGGCGTCTGGGCGACGGCTCCGCCCGGCAGTGATATTCAAGGGACAAATGTGAGAGGGTCAACTAAGTTGTAAATGCACAAGTAAGCTGCCTAGAGAAATCTATATTCCTATGAGATCTAGAATTAATTACATGTCAAGCTATTTATCTCCAGCCGTTCCCCCATGTCCAATCTTAAAGATCGTTCTAGAAATATCTACAAGTTTCCAGTGAGATGGTCGATATTGCCGTGGTTCTATGGACGCTTCGTCTGGGTTCTACATGTAAGCGAGATTACTCGAGTGCAGATCCGGCATGTAGCTGGATCACACCTAGGGTCCTCAGCCCCATGACAACAAAGCCTCCAAACTTCTTGGTTCCCTCCCCAATCACTTCCTGAGTGGCTGTACACTACTTCGGATAATGGCTGGACATCTAACAGTGTCGGTCTGGCCTGGCTTCGTCAAATTTTCATACCAGAGTCGATCCCAACTCAGCATGATTATCGGCTTCTGTTACTTGATGGACATGGCTCACATGCTGATGTTGAGTTTATGTGGACATGCTATCAAAATGAGATAGCATGTCTCTACTTACCAGCGCATACATCACACATTCTGCAGCCATTAGACCTTGCTCCCTTCTCAGTAGTCAAGTCTAAGTATCGGCAGGAGATACAAGCCTTAGCGTCCATTGACGACGCTGCTCCTGTTAAAAAAGAGCGCTTTATAACATCCTACAATAAAGCTAGGATAGAAGGCTTGTCTGGAAGAGTAATTCGAGCCGGATGGAGGGCTTCAGGACTTTGTCCCTACAACCCGGAACTAGTGCTACAGTCAACCCAGGTTCAAGCTCGACGAGCAGCCATACCAACCCCTATTTGACCTAATAATTTATCTCACGAGGTACCTATGCCTCCTAAACGATCACAAGATTTATACCGGTCTCAGAAGTTACTCGAACGTGATGTTAATTTAGGTCGTAGTACTCGTTACTTGCTTGCCAAGGCTGGTAAAGCTATTTCCAGGGGTATCACAGAAATTGCCCAACTCAGAGCAAGTAATGCTCGATTACAAGCGCAACCGGATCAGCATAGGATTAATAAACCAAAAAAGCGAATTCAAATTAATTCAAATGAGCGCTTCAAGGATATTGAAGCAATCAAGCTTGCGATGGATCAGGCAGAGGGTAATTCGGCCGAAACCGTCAGCAATAGAAGAGCTACAACTTCAGTAAGGATAGAAATTGATGAGGCTGCTTCTAACTTCAGTTCCATGTGTAATCAATGGCAAATTTAATCGTAGTTGTGGAGTTATTCTAGTTTTAGTACTGTGTGAATAAGTCTATGGGGTGGGCCAAAACTAGGTTGGGCCAAATCTAGGTGCTCTAGCGTATTGGAAAACTGGATGTAACTACATTGTGCGAAGAGCCCACTATTTATGCACGAATATTCTCGCTTAGTGTTTGACCCACCGTATCAAACACAGTGTAGACATAAAGGATTGGTTTTGTTATACAAATAGGCGCCTTCGCATGCAGCTTATTCCCAATTTACCCACCAGCTTATGTACTTGGAACGCCCACAATTACTGTCCCAATTGCGTGTGAATGTGCGGTCGTGCAAGTGTTCTGGTGTGTACTGTGGTTGCATCGCATTGGCAGGAGAGAGGCAGAAATTCGGATCATGCATGACGAAACGGTATCGGTCGTCTAACAGCGTAGGGAGTGGCATTTATTTATTTATTTACGATTAACGCCAAGCAGGCTCACGGGCTAGTCCCGGCCTCGGGCCTCACTAGGGGCATTTGGTGTGCCTGCGTAGTCCGAGGCTACCAGGCATGTCAGGTTGTCCACTGACAGCGTATATATCGACACAAACAACCCGAGACTCCAGGGTTACTTGGGGCATCCACGATACCACAGCAAGTGTAGCGCAAGAGGTGCTAGGAAGGAGAACCGCGCTACTCCACGTAAAATAGGAGTACATGTATGTGTTTCGTCCTGTCAAACGATTGGAACTTCGATAGATTCCCAGAGAAGAAAAGAATTGATTGCTCCCCCTCGCCCTGAAGGGCCTAACCTCTTCTTAACTACAAGTTCCCTCATTCTCCCGTCGATGCCCCACCATCAGACCAAGTAATCTCTAATCCCGTCTTACAAACAGAGTATGTGTCATCTAATCTTACACAGCAAGCAGAAAACATGATAAGTACCGATATTGACCCGTTGACTCAAACAATGACAGAACAAACTCGAAAATCGCAGATGATAATATTAGCACAAACACAGTTACGGAGACCCGCAGTTAGACCTAGCATTCATTAGGTTGCATGTCGAGGCCCCTGCATTAATGACTACTAGAAGCACATGCATAACCATGTCAGCCTTGTACCAATATTTATCCCTTGATTAGGTTGACACACCCCCCCAGTTTCGATGGCAACGACACGGAACTGAATTTTGCGATAATTCAAGTGCTTCCATGTGAGTTAGAGTTTGCATCGGTAATATGCACGTCAACTAGATTCAGTAGTTCAACAAATCGACGGTGCTTCTGCGTCGGTAACGCCTTCGTAAAACCATCTGCTATCATTTTATTCGATTCAATCCACTCAACATTGATTTTCCCTTCTTGAACTTCCTGTCGCAGCCAACATTGATGAATATCCACATGTTTCAAGCGCGTTGCTAACTTAGGAGTTTCCTTTTTTAACAATCTGAGTGTCTGTTGATTGTCACAAAATATAACAGGAGCTTTGATTTCCAGACCAAGGTTAACAAAAAGACGTGTCCACCAAATATACTCTTTTGCAGTAACTGTTAGTGCCAGTAACTCTGCTTCAGTGCTAGAAGTCGTTACGGTCTTTTGTTTAGTCGCTTTCCAATGGATCATCCCGTTGAACAGTTGAAAGCAAAATCCACTTGAGCTATATCTCGTATCTGGGTCGTCTGCAAAAGTTCTTCCTGGCGTGTCGATTGCTTCTCCAGAGTATTCGATTCCTCTATATTTGGTTGCAACTAGGTATTTGATCAAGTGTTCAGCCGCATTCATGTGCTCCTTCGAGGGATTTTGTAGGAATTCTGATAGTTTGGACACGCTGTGAGCTATGTCTGGTCTTGTAATTACTGCTGGATAATTTAATTTTCCAATTCGCTGCTGATACCGGTTAATTTCTCGGGCAGTTGCCTGGCTTTCGTTTCGGTATAGTGGAACTGCTGGCAATGGCGTTGACACATTTTTGATATCCTCCACATTTATATCAAATTCTTTGGCCATAGCGTCCATGTAAGAATCCTGGACAAGCCAAATTTTTCGTATTTGTTCATCTCTCACCACTCTGATCCCCAAGAAGTGACCTATCTGTCCCAGAGGCTTCGTCTGATACTTCGCCATTAATTTTTCCTCGAAATGATTCGCTTTCGCGTTATCTCGTTCATGGTAAATAAGAATGATATCATCTACGTAAAATAGCACTGTCAGATATTCGCTTTTGAACAAGCAGTTAACACCGGGCATAGGTGAGAGACCAATATCAATAAGTGTGCCTTGTAGATGGTTCTGCCACAACAAGGCTGACTCAGGTAGGCCGTAAAGGGCTTTTTTGATTAATAGGACGCATCCCTCTTTCTGGAAACCATCAGGTAGACTAGCTATTAGCGGCTGGGTGAGATCGGCATTAGTGTACGCTGCAACAATGTCGTACTGACGAATTTTTAGCTCGTATGCTGCGGAGATTGCTATTACTGCCCTGAATACTTGGGCGGCTAACGTTGTAGCATATGTGTCCTCGGGTGAATTTTGTAGGTCTCCTCTGGCAACAAGTCGTGCTTTGAATGAGAGCAAATAACCGTCCGCGTCGAACTTATACGTGTATACCCACATCAATGGTAGCGGCGTTTCGCTTTGCTGTACACTCCCTTCACTCTTCATGTAATTGGCTTCTTTCTTAGTTATCATCTCACACAACCTTTTTTTGAATAGTGTATTGAACTCTTTTACCTCGGCTGCCTTAAAACCAGCTGAATACTGGTGATGGAGTACTTCTCTATGATTTTTTGGTGGCTTTGGGAGGTCGTTTCTATGCAATCTGTTTGGCTTAACGATATTTTTTGCAGAAGCAAAAGAGCCATGAAATGAAGCGAGGTTGACGGGTTTTCTCTTTCTTTTTCCCTCTATTATATTATTCACGTCAATATCACTGTTAATGTTCTTGTTGACGTTGTTTCTTATACTCGTAGGTGCTGCATTTTCCACACTCTTTGAAGTATTTGATGGACCATTTATCTCACTATTAATCTGTTTTTCTTCAATTTCAATTTCAGGCTCATTCCAACGAGGCAAGTCTAAGGTTTGAATTAAGTTTTCCGCTGACTCTTTGAGCATATTTCCAAGATCAAGGTCCGCTGGATCGTAAAACTTTTTGTCGTCAAACGTTACATCTCTTGTTCTGATGACACGATTTTTGCTGGGCACCCAAACTCTGTATATATTGGTCGAATCGTACCCTACTAAATGTCCCAAGTGAGCTCTCGAGTTGAGTTTTCTTGATTTGGGTACATGTTTGTCGAGGACGTACGCTCTGCATCCAAAGACTTGAAGGTGGCTGTAACTTGGCTTAACTTTGGTAACGACCTCGAATGGCGATTTCCAACCTAGCTGGCGAATAGGAGTTCGATTTGCAATGTATCCTGCATAACTTACAGTTTCTGGCCAAAGATTAGTAGGTAAGGAAGCTTCCAAACCTATCGCCCTTGCTTTGGTAATAAGAATTCCTCCAGAGCGTTCGGCAGCACCATTTTGTTCGGGTGTGTCTGGTGCTGAGATTTGACAAATTATGCCGTGTAGGTAGAGTAAATAATTACACTCTTTGATTAGTGAGGTTTCGCCATCCAACCGAAAGATTTTTACATCAATATTCCATTGTTTTTTAATTAAGAAAAGAGCCGCTCTGAAAGTAAGTTTAAACTCCATCTTCGTCCTGCAGGGGAAAACGAAATTGAAATGGCAATCAGGACAATAGAAATGACTGACATATTTGTCGCCATTAAAGGCTTCTTCCATTATTATGGCGTCCCAGCATAAAGTGTGAAATGGCTGTCCGCCTCGTGGAATTTCTGGATTTGCGAGTCTTGATACTATCCTTTTGGACTTTGCTAACGAGCATGTTTTACAGTCTATTGTGTTTGGAGTGGGCTCGGATCTATCTATATTGATTCTGTAGTCTGGCCCATTTATATGTGATATGACTTCTGGACTAGCGTGGGCAAGGATCTGATGGAGCTTAACTTGCGTGATAGTACGAAGATCTGGGTCGTTCGTTACTCGAACCATTAAAGTAGTGTTGGTGGGTGACTCTTCTCCTGGATTATTGAATAATATGTGCCCTCCAACTTGATATAAAAAACATGCGAGAGATTGGTCTTCGAATTCTAGTCGCTTTGGCATCCGACTACTCCAATGTAGTCCCGTTTTGTTGAGTAGTTGCATCGAGACAATATTTGTTAGAAAACCATGAGCAAGGATAACGTTTTCTAGTGTAATATGTTTTTTGCCATTTGGTGTATCGACTAAAACCTTTGCAGTACCATAAGCCTCAATTGGAATTGAAGAATTACCTGCTCTGACCGATGACCCATTTTCTGCTTTCCTTGTGGTTTGAAAATCCCATTTTGACATGTCATTGCATATATGAACATCAGACCCGCCATCAAGTATCCAGGAATTTTTCAAGGTAGTTTCTGAGTCTATCGTAGCAAGTGCTGCAAAATTTGAAGGGCCAGATTGATAAGTACTTAATAGATCTTCAGTTTCATATATTCGAGCATTAGCTAGGGCTGCATTTGCGGATGAATCATTCGAAGTAATCATCCCAGTTCCTTTAGATTCGCCATCGTAGCTACACGTTTTTGAAATCAATGTTTTTACTTTGATTCTTCTCGGGTCTGCTAACGCCTTGTTGATTTGATGATAAGTTGACTCTTTTCCAGCCCAGCCAGAAGGCCTTAGTTTTTGGTTCAAATAGAAGCAGTCCTTGAATAGATGAATGCTGCCACATAGACATAACTTTTGAACAGGCTTCATTTCATTTTGCGAGGTTGCGAACGATGCCGGAATAATTCTCCGACGCGTGGCTTCATGCCTTCTGTAGTAGTGCCTGAACTCTTCGATAATGTCTTCAAGCTGAATGAGGTTAGTTGAATTGTTTAATAGACGCTGTCGAACGTTTTCATCAATTCTGAGTTCAAGATTAGTCGCGTAAGTTGGATCAATATTTTCCAACGCCAAAGCAAAGTCGTAAAGGGGTCGATCCTCAAAAATATCGGGCAGCTTTAATGAAACTGCAAGACCATAGACTCTTTCCCACTCATAAAGATAGCGCTCGATTGATTGGTTTTTGTCATAAGTCTTGAGGGCGTTATATGCTCGGATAACATCGACTTTTCTTGCCTGCTCCGTTGGTGATAATCTTTTCTGTAACGATCTCAACAGCTCCCAGGTGGAAGTTACATCCCGAGTCCAGAGCTCGTTGTCAAGTTGGATACTACCCATTATATAACTGTCGATTTCCTGAATGGAGTGCATAATCTGTTTATTTCGATCAACTTTCATTGCGTGACGCCTTTCTAAATATTGGAATTTTGCAAATTGATCTGAGGTAAGATCTAATATGGAAACTGCTTCTGGATTAACCTCTCTGGGCTCAGGTTCGGTAGGGATTTCTGGTAGCTCGGGCTGAATAGATTTGCTTGGATCAATATACTGCCATATATTTTCCTTGCATCCCCTTGTTGCCTTTGACTTGATAACATTAATCCATGGTAGCCATGTTGATTGATCTACAAGGAATATTTTTTTGGATGCGATCTCTTCATTTTTCTGCATAGTGTGATACATTCTGAAATAGAGCTTGACTCGACGTTGATAGATTAAAAGATCGAAGATAGTAATGATATAGTAGCAAGGAATGAGATGAAAGATTTGAATGACTTGATGAAGTAGATATGAGATTGAGACGAGTGCAAATGGTGCTGATAACTGTCAAACGATTGGAACTTCGATAGATTCCCAGAGAAGAAAAGAATTGATTGCTCCCCCTCGCCCTGAAGGGCCTAACCTCTTCTTAACTACAAGTTCCCTCATTCTCCCGTCGATGCCCCACCATCAGACCAAGTAATCTCTAATCCCGTCTTACAAACAGAGTATGTGTCATCTAATCTTACACAGCAAGCAGAAAACATGATAAGTACCGATATTGACCCGTTGACTCAAACAATGACAGAACAAACTCGAAAATCGCAGATGATAATATTAGCACAAACACAGTTACGGAGACCTGCAGTTAGACCTAGCATTCATTAGGTTGCATGTCGAGGCCCCTGCATTAATGACTACTAGAAGCACATGCATAACCATGTCAGCCTTGTACCAATATTTATCCCTTGATTAGGTTGACACGTCCTCTACAAGGAGCAAAACGGGAAAGTAAATGAGAAAATAAATAAATTAAAAAGCATTTGAATCGCAGCTAGTGAGTGCGGGTTAGCGGCAGATTCAGTCATAAATGCGCTGATCTGTGGTCCATTTATGAAATGCTTTTGCGCCCTCAGTCGTGCCAAGAGACCATTTCACAATGTCTGACTGGTTTTGTCTGGTAGAGTTTCTGGGGCGCCCACAACTTCGACTCAGAAGTTGACACGAAAACGTGTGCTCTGGTGACTTCTTTTGGCCGCATGAGCAGTAAAGATCGGCAACGGTATGTTAGAATCGTCGGTGATATTCTGCAAAATCACCATGTCCTGAGCAGGCAGCGAGCAGCCTGCCAAGGCTTCGTCTCGGGAGTAGGGATATTTCTGGGGGTAGATGAGAGTTCATCTTGATCCCAGACTCCAGGTATCGTCTAGGCGCATGTTGGCTCCAATAGAGTGTGAGTCTTTCTTGATAAAACTCGTCCAGAATAGTTTTTGACCGCGCTACAGTAGCTTCCTTGATTTCTGTTGGGAGACCGTAGGCCTCTTTCGCTAGGGCGTCTGCTCGCTCGTTTCTAGCTATTTCTTGGTGTTCGGGTATCCAACGTACTTGCACAGTACCAAGTGCGGTAGCTTCGGCTCTTTCTCTTTCTGACCAGGAACTTCGGAGTCTGAAAGTCTAATGTCCGTGTAGAACTAGTCCGAGTGGGAACACCGCTGTGAAGACAAATCGCAGCTTCTTCGTTATCTAGACATACGGCTACGTTCTTCGCAAAGCGAGACATCCAGTGAGAACAAGCCACCTGAAGGCCTTCAACTGCACTGAGAATTTCCGCATCATACGCTTGAGCCATGCGTTCTAAAGGAATTCGTCCGCAAATTATTTCTTGAGAGCCGCGAAATTCGCAATAGCCAGCTCCTGCGTTTCCATGTTCGTCCAATGCACCATCAGAAAAAACAGTTAAATCCAGGGGGCTGCGCCGACGCGTCCAAATTTGGTACGACTAGAAACCATTTCGACGCCCAGACGCCCCAATTTGTTGTCGTATGGAATCGCGATCTAGTATACGCCAGGGCGGTTCGCCGATGTCTGCAGATAGCTTAGATGATTGTCTGCGTTGTATCCAGGTGAAGTGAGTGGAGTTCCACCTACATCTTAGAGGGTGGTTGGGATCGGCCGCAGCAATTCTGATAGCTAGGCGATCATGTATACGATCAAGCCAGGCCAAAGCCGGACCCCATCCTGTCTCGGGTAGGAGCGCTGGAATGGGAAAAGTTTTATACACTGGGAACACCGCGCGTGCCGCACGGTTAATAGCCAACTGTATCTGATTTAGTGCCCACTCGGAAGTTTGTGGTCCATACCATGTTTCAGCCCCATAGAAGAGAGTAGCAAAGGCACATCCCTGAACAGCCTGTCGTAGCAGAGCGGAGGGGATGCCGCGGATAGAATTACAAAGTCGTCGTACGTGATCAGTCACCACATGGGCTCGCTGACAGGCACATCTTACAAGTTGCTTGAAGCTAAGCTTTCTATCAAACAGAATCCCTAGCCATTTAAGAACTTCTTTGGGTCTGATTTCAGTGTGTTCGATCCGTAGGGGGGGCTCTTCAAATTTCCTTTTGTGGCAATAAATAAGCTCAGTTTTCTTCTCATCAAATATAATCCCATTATCCTTGGCCCAGGCTTGTGATAAATAGAGATGCCTCTGAAGCTTACTTTGGCAGTGTTTTAGAGATTTAGCTGAGGCGAAGGACGCCGCATCGTCGGCATAGTCAAATATTCCATGAGAGAGTCGAAATATAGGGAGTGGCATTTTCAATATAGCCGAGGACTGGGAAGCTAAGGTAGGAGGACAATTACTATCTGAGGTAGGAAGCGCGGACTTGATTCAAATGTCCCGTCGTCTGCTTACGTTGTGTCAGTGTGTTATCTGGAGCAAAGTGACCAGGACTTGCCGAGTGAGTTACTAACTCTAAAGCCATTGCACCGTGTGATGTGACCAGATGAAGCTATTTGCATTCGCAATATCATTATCCAGTTGGATATCACCAGCTTCATCCTTGATAGCTACCACATATAGCTTTTCGGTGGTAATAGTGGGAAGGCCGAAGAATTGAATTTGGTCATGGCTGCTCCGGTCTGTGGTCGTCATTCGCGGTATGCTCTGCCAAGCACACTCTCTTCCTGAAGGGGAGGCAGTGAAAGTGGCGTAGTTTTGATGAACAGGCGCTCACGCCGGTCCCGCGTGTGCACTAAGATCTGGTCAACACGGACCACATCTTTGTCCTGAACACCCTACAGTCGGATGAAGTCGCCAATCTTGAATGTAGACCAGCGTTGAGCGATTGGGTGGTAGAATGCAAACTTCTTCGTCCACACGAATGTCGAACCAGTATACATAATCACGAACTTATGCTTCCGAGAGCGTCCTAGCAAATTGAGGAGTAATCTGTAGCTGTGAAGGACGAGTAGAGAGATTAAACTGTGCCTGGACGAGCCTTGATTGAATGTACCCTGTCACGTTTGGCCGAATATGATGTGTATCACCAACCACACAAAGCTCGTCCTCCTCTTCCTCCTCTTCCTCAGTGATAGCTATAACGCTGCTCATTTGCTAAGATCGTGGGAGGAGGGTCGCGAATAGTGCAGGACACTGTGAATGTATGGCCACTCTCTGCCGACGGGAAGTATGTACAACAATAAGATTGACCGCGCAGTACATTGGACCACGCTCCTCGTCCACATCAATCTCAACCTCCACCACATCTTAGGTTGGGTGTATGGTGACCGCGTGGATCTGGACTCTACCGACTATGGTCAGGGCAGAAAAAAAATGCTCAAAAATCAACGCATCTTCAAGTCTCAGACGTGTATTCGCACTCGGGCCTTTTTTCAGTCGTTGATCAAACAGGATCAAAGCCTTCTTGAGATTACGGAGCGTACGTTCGTCGAGAAAGTCGCTTTGACGTTCAACAGCGCCAACTACTTGGCCTGTTTCTATTTCATGAAGAATTCTGTCAACATTGATGGCTGCTCTCCGAGTGGAATTTGGTACCTGAAGACGATTCACATCATGATCAACCGCGTCCGCAAGTGGATGCTTGCCGGCTCCAATAAGTACAAATGGAACCAAGTCCTAGACTTCTTAGATGAGGTTGCCCTCCTCCCAGCTCATGACGACATCGATATGGACGACTTCCAGCAACTGAGTCAGCAGTTTCGTGAAGCGAAAGAGGCGAGAAAGAGAGACTTCGCTGCTACCCAGGGGGTGTACATTCCTCTTGGTTCGCCACCAGCAAAGAGAGCTGCTCCACCAGTGTGGGATGAGCGAACTGGTGACCCAGACATCGATGATGACAATGAAGAAGAGGAGATCTACAGCGAGGAAGGCGAGGGTGTAGATAAGGGTCCTGATACGGGTCGTGGCGTAAATCAGCCTACCTTTTTTGGAGGGCTCGATGGTGCTATGGATGATGATTTTGTACCGGCTCCTAGCATCACCCGCTTTGGCAAGACCCCAGCTTATGACCTGACCCCACCTCTGCGTCGGAAGGCCGGCTTCGAGGATGGTGTTGAGCTTCGTCAGTTCAATATCGCCAACTTCGTCGCCCAGTTTTCGATGGGGACATCACCGGTGACGAAGAATCCGACGACGACCGTACTCTTGGACCGTCCAATACCAACTCACAGAATCGAAAGACGTTGTGAGCCTGCACCGAATTGGTCAGTTTCGTTGCGCTACCTATGTACTTGTTACATTGAGGTTCCATGTGTCCATTCGGGATGCACGAGGGGACGCTAAGGTCCTTCTACCTTCTACCTGCCTTCCATTGCTTAAGGTAGCTTAGGCAAGGTACCTTTGACAGATAATGCAATACAAATTGGTTTTGCCCAGTTATCCTACCATACATATATCTTTCATTCTCTGTTTCACTGTAAGCTACGTATCTTACGTCGTACTTTTTGTCGTATCATTTCCGACGAAAGACAAAACGCGATGCTCACTGATACTTCACATGAAAGATATCGCATTAACCCATGGACAGTCTGTTATAACCATAGTATATATTATCATGTTCTACATAAACTACTCTACACAAAAGATGGCAATTCGCTCTATACACACACTATCGGCAGGAGAAGGTGTACACACCTAGATATAGAGCACACGCCAATGATATTTTCACGCGAAAAAAAATATAACATGTACGCGAAACCAAATGTTACGTTGTCAACACGCGAATTAAGCCTCGCACCGTGTCTACATCGAAACATCTAATCATGGGATTCCTGCTAGGTATGTTCGCATATCTGGGATAGCCAAGAAGAGTCGCTGTCTTTCACTTCAGGATCCCCATTCATCCACGCGGGGTTAGGTCGGCTTCGTCTCCTTATCACCATCCCCAGCACCCTTTCTACGAAGAACTCCCCCAACTGTCTCAGAGAGCTGGGGCAAAGGGCTCTACTGATCAAAATAATCTTAGTGACTGAAACATCACCTATAATAAGCTGTTGGCACAAGTAGTGAGGTGCTGGTTGGGCTTTCTAGGAGCGTTAGGTTTGACTTCTACATGACTTATTTTAGATGACTGCGGCTGCTCGTCGAAAATGAGTACGGGAGGAATGGCTGAGGTTTTCTTATTGAGGGTTTTCCCTCGGCCCGTGGACCTCGGGTCATGGTGAATACGTTCCTACCCATTCGACCCGATGAAACTAGCTGACTCGAAGGTAGGTATTGGGAAAAGTCGGGCACGGGAAGGGCACTGCTGTAGCTTGGAGGATCATGTATTCTAGATATCCTTCATACGTCCTATATCCCTACGGGATGTTGGCCTGGCCCACATCGGACGATAAATAGCACACACACACACACATGTGGATGTAGAGGTTCTGATTGACGAATTAACATTGGAGTAAACCTTAGTTTCTCTACCTGTTTGATGTGAAATAATCTCGTACGTCTATCTGTTCTGATTTGTTTATATGCTCTCTGGCCAAATATTTTTTAGCTGCAAGACAGTGATTTGCCAGCGGTCGAGCCCAAGATTTGTCCCTGTATATGGTAAAATTTCTAACATGATCATGATAAACATGAATCTCATTTAGAGATGGGATTCTAGGTGGTCCTGGATCCTCTTCCAAGGTCAAACTACTATCACCAATCCCAAAGGGCGCCTGTACTGCTTGTAAAACGTCTGCTTCAAAGATAGAACTTAAACAAAATTCGAGGTTATTTAATTTGCAACTCTGACCATTTTCTATCGGATTTTTTAGCAGCTTTAGTTTAGGAGACTTTTTGGTTTTTATATAGCAAATAACTTCAATTTTTTGACTTAGAGTTGCGTTGGGCTTAGTTAATCTTCGGCGTTTAGCAGGAGGAGAGTTTTCATTATCTAGTAAGCATATCAGTTATGGTATTCATTAGTATTTAGGAGCAATGATAGATACCAAAATCCTACATAGATAGTTGCCTAGCAGGGGAGGAGAGAAATGGATCAAGAGAAATTTATGGGCTTGAAGAAACATTTGCCGTGATGTCAATTAAGGTGGAATATGATGTCGGCATGGCTTTGAGTGGTACAAGAAACGGTTGCATTTGTGTTTTATGCACCAAGAAAACACATAAATCAACACTAGTTGCTATAGGAACAGACCCACCAAGGTCCAGTGACATAACCATAATCTATGAAAAAGTTACGGGTATAAGTTTTGGAAAAATTATGGCCTTTTCTACAGTTTTTCCTAGGAACCGACTGGGTGGATCAAAAATCCATTGGTCTTTAAAGGATATAAATTTTGACAGGTATGGGTTTCAACAGGTTCTACTGTACAGTTGAACGTGTTTAATTGCAAACCCTCGGTGGACAAAAATTATTACACTTACATTGATCTTGCATTTAGGGAAAACCTCTGTAGATTGCAAAGAGCTGACTAATCTTTGATTTTGCATTTGCACATAGAATTTTCCCAAGACATTTGGAAGTAATTAATTACATATTAAAGCAGAAAAATCCAACTTGAGACACATTTACGTGCGCATGTATTTCATCAGAAGTCTACACGATTTTACTTACATACATACACACATATACATCTTCATTCGTACAAGCTTAAAGAAATATTGGATACTTGTTTGTCGTTTCGAGTTTATCCTCTTCCATTTATAGCTCTCGAGTAGAGTATCAATGGCCTTGAGATCAACATCAAGAGACTTTCCTAGTTGAGAAGGACGGTGTGCGTAATCATGTGTTAGTGCAAGTTCTGTTTTGACCAGTGATGTAGATTGTGAGTCGTGATATACGCAGTCCCCCCTTTTGGATATGGGAAGTCCCCCCCCATGAAATCCCATCTCACCGCTTCTGAATGCCAAATCTGTCGAGCGGTGAAAATTAATTCTGTCACTAGTTACAAAACCTTTTAGTTTCAATGTTGCTATAGTAATAAATGATTGTGATC
>JAKRRZ010001013.1:0-14237 GCA_022627015.2 Podosphaera aphanis
CAGTCAATTATTATACAAATTGAGCTTAGCGGCAAGGAAGACCCACTGCAAAATTCTTCTGTCAGAGAAAATTGTCATACAAAAAGTTTGAGGAAATTTCATAAACTTTCATAAGTACAGGGTCTAAACTCTATTTGGTTAAAGACTATACCGAATTAGGCCTAGCAGACCCACACAAAACCCCTGTCTTGGACCCACTGCAAAATTACTACCCTAAGGGTAGGGTAGAACTTATTAAAAAGTTCGACAGTAGTTAATTTTCTTTGGGTGTAAAACAACTCTTTAGATGATTATCAAGGCGCCACGATGCATATTGGTTGATTTTCGAGATTTTATAGTTAATGTGATGGACAATTTGTCCCCCATATTTCATTACTCTCAATTCTGGCCAGGCATTCTTCTTCTCTTCCCCTCATCGGCATCGTCTGACTTGGGATCTTGAGAGGGCAAGAGTCGATGTCGTTATTCGAATCTATAGGCGAGATGGATGCGGCCACGTCACTCATAATCTGGCAAAAAGCGAGATCAACTTATGGAGTTTTAAGATTTAGAGCGATCTCGGCCCGTTCCGTTTTTTCGTTCTCCCTGACTTGGAAATTGGCTTCTCCTTCCCAGCTAGAAAATATAAGGGCTCTTTACCAAGCTCGATAGATGATTCATCAGTTAAACAATTAAGTAGATCTACAAGCTTTTTCTTAGCAGAAGTAAAAAAATCCTGGATTTGGGCCTTTTTTTAAATAGTATTCGTCCATAGCACGACATACATGATACCCTGAAGTTTTATGAGGTATTTTTTGCATAGGCCTTGTGCAAATAGGAGATGGGAAAATTTTGTTGATAGAAGTACTTCAAGACTCGATTTACAAGATGTGTGCTCATCTATCTTTCTGTGTTGCTCGATCCTTAAAATTCATGAGATACTTGAGTCCTGTGGATCGTGGATCGTGGATCGTGGAGCTAGAGCCTAGAGCGTTAGATAGTTCGGCGATTTTAGATGGTTTTCCCTCTAGAAAGTATTAGAACAATTGTGGCACCGTGAAGAGGTTTCCGTAGTTTGTCGCCCCTAATATTTTGAGCATCACTCTTTATTGATGGTTGTCTGGAGATAAAAAGTGTAATTGTGAGATATCTTGCTTGCCGCAAACTTATTTCAGGTCGCTGTACACGGGTAAAGCGTGTATTAGTAGCTAGATCACAAGCAGGCACAGTAAGTAAATGTATGTGCATGTAGTTCTCTAATTGCATGTACTAGAGAAACGCTCACCGACAGAATGTACCCGTCCGACATATACTGCTTGAGGCGTAATCGGTACCGTTAAATGCACTCGTAAGTCTCCAAGTACATGTAATACTCAAACCCGCCGTAGCACGCCATCCACAAGTACATGAATTTCTACAGTAACGTCCTTAACCCCACTCGTCTAGCTTTCAGACTACCTCCCCTCCCTTAACTTCAGAATGATACGGCTGGTACTATCCACATCGTGAGCTAGGCAAGATCTACCACAATTGCGAAATCTGCTAACTCAAAGCGGAGAAACCTTACTTTAGAAAGCGGCTCTGTAGTGAAGGGTTCAAGAGCTGAGCAGACACATCTTGAACTTATAGAGTCACTCCGCAGTAATATCACAGCTGCGCAAAGACGATGGTTCCACTCTAAGAATATAAGTAATGATAGCAATAGAGACGTACAGGGCGACGAGTCCCTCATCCGACTGCACATTCAAGGATGGACGACGCAGGAAAATTTAAATTACTTTATTCCCACCATAGACTGGTCGAAGTCTAGGCTTTCCGAAGAGCGAGGCCAATATGAAATTACTGTCAAACTATTTTATCTACAGAGAACAAATCTGAAGAACAGAAAAGAATATACTGATCACGCCATAGAACTAGTCTCGAAACTACTCAAGGTGGAATACATTGACCTTCTTGTTGTAGCCTTCCCAAGAATAGCAACGGCAGATGACTTTGAGTCAGGCCAAGACGAGGAAGTAGGAGAGATTGGGACGTGGGCAGTTGTCGAAGGCCTATACCGGCAGGGGACGGTGAAGAAGCTAGGCGTAGCAGACTTCAGCGGTGATAAACTCGCCAAGTTCTTAAAAAGAGTCCAAATACAACCTCATGTTGACCAAATTAAAGCAAAGGATTGCTGCAGTGTCGACCCTGCTCTTTTGGAACTTGTAAAAACAGAAAATATCGAGCTTTTAGCGCACCGTGATAGTCCAGATATTTTTCCGTGTCATTTGATAAGAGAGCTCCTGGGGCATGGTGAAAAAGGTGTGGGCATACTGCCGCAAACAGAATCAGGATTAGGTATCAGTCAAAGTCAGATAGCCCCAGCATGGGTCGCGAAATATGTTGCGGTAGACCGAGATCGTGGTGTTATTGAGAGCAAAGGATACTTTGCAGTCGCAGAATTATCAGGACTAATTTCACATTAAATCTTTCGTTATATTGTTGCCGTCATGCTACCTTTTACATGAACTATCTTTTAGGGCAATTTTAGCCCAGCATACTTCTTTTCCTCCCTCGCATCCTAACGTCTTCTAGCTTCTTTAATACAGGAACTGCTCCTTTGAAGCTTTTCCCATATGCCTTCAGCACTTCAGCAAAAAAGCCTTCGGCCCAAGGGTGAGTACTTCCAAATGCCCGCTCAAGTACGTACAAATCTACGGCTCGATCCTCGTCTTGAGAACTCTGACTTGCTAGGCCAAAGTCTATAAGCACGATGTCTCCTTGCAGCGGATCTACTTTAGATTCACATTTGGTTTTGACAGTTTCATCCCATTTGAGCATCAAGTTACTCGTAGTTAGATCTCCATGGATCACGCCAATAGCATGCAATCTTCCTATGGCGTTTCCAATTCTAACCATGAGACCCCGTAAGATCTCGTTGCCTTCATCGATCTCTCTCTGCTCCTTGCGCCAATCATTGAGGCGTCGTCGTAAAACCTCTCCCTCGATCCACTCAACCATGAGCCAGCCTTCTTGCTCGTCAAGCGCGTAGAGCGCAGGTACAGAGACCCCCTCTCTTCGACAACGTACCAACACACGCGCTTCTGACAAGATACGGTGTCGAGTGAGGCGGGCATCAAGGGTTGGGTGTCGATAGGGCTTGGGAGGCCGATGTTTGACGGCGGCAGTACGAGTCGGCAAGAGGTATGTGGTTCGATATACGAGCGCTTCGGCGCCTTGGGTAATGAGTTCGGTAGCAGAATCGCGAAAAAAGGTAGGTAGAGGCGGGCCGGAGGTGAGCGGGGTTGTGGTTGACTTCTCCATGATTTTTAACTCTGGATGTGATTAATTACTCAAATATTTGGGGCGGTCGAGACAAGAGTGTATAGACTGACGGGCCTATAATTGTCGCTGAGGCGGTGATACCGCAAAAAGATTCAGCCGGGCCTTCCGGGATTCGGACAAAGTTCAAGTTTAGAACAAGACAATAGATTTCAAGGGCTGAGGGGTTCGTTAGCACGAGAGATCACTACAGCATTGAGTACCTTAACATTTCATGCACAACTGTAAAGTCTGTATTCATTTCACATCCATTTTTGGTGGTGTCATATCCTCTTAGCTAGCGACGAGAACACAGCTGTGATCTTCATGGATATTCTACCTTGCTGCTGATATATTGCTCAAATGAGATATGATATTATTCACACATGTAAATGTACGTTTTTAACATTCAGATGAGCACGCAAACTCCAATTGATGATAGGGATTGAAGTTGAGATTGGAATCTCATCATGACCTCTCACCATTAACTCGTCTGCGTTTCTTCGTGCTTTATGTCCGGCTCTCTCTCTCATTTACACTGGACTTGTTCGAGAGCTCGTCGGTGTCTTCACGATGTCTGATGTCACAAGCATCACTATTGTGACAATCCTTTTGATACTAACCATCATCCCCGCTGCCCTTTTCTCGTTCACCTTATGGTAACCGATCCACACGCCTACTCTGCCACTCCACATGTAATCAAGACGTTTCTTGACATCGTAGACTCGTCTGGCCAGGAAAATGACACACGCCATGGCGATGTCGCGAGGGTGCAGCCAATCGAGGCCCAACTGCGCTTGAGAAAGCTACGGGGAGAGATCCGGGGGGTGCGGCGATTCTCTGCAACTGGAACTGAACACGCTGATTGCCGATGACGAAGGCAAGAAGCTTCGATCTAGCACACGCCTCGTGTGGGGAGCCAAGCGGATCAGTCTCCACGAACAGGTGCGTCGACTTGACCTCTTATGGACACGCTTCTTGGTCCTTTCTCTGGAACGCAGCATCACGACCCGAGTGACCGACGATGCCTCGTTGCACCAAGATTCTCCGAGCGTTTCGGCTCCCCAGGTATCCCTGCGACCCGCCGCTCCGCGCCCCAGGACCGAAAAGGTTGTCCGATACCCGCCGTCACCGCCGTTGCAAACGCTCGGAACGAGCCAAAGTAAGTCGGATCCCGACGCGTTCCCATAGCCTGGATGGTCAAATGTAGTTGCTGAGCTTCAGAGGTCTCCCTTATTACTGAAAAGACACGCTTCGGCCGAACGACGGATGCCCCGAATGACGTCAGATGTGCGAAGAAACGGCTCCCGAGTGAATCGTGACTTGACGCTCACGCCTCAAGGCGGAAGATCCTCTCCATCCCATCTTTCAACGCGATGCCCTCTCCAGCCCAGTGAAACTCAAACCCGAATGTGAGCGCGCACTCGCCCAGTCGATTCAACGAAGAGGGTTACAATGACTCGTATCTGTGATCGAACAAAGTGGCTTACCCGCCGTCTATCACCAGTACGGACTTCGATATCGCAAACAACCTACCCCGTCGACTACGATATCAATGTAAAACCTGAATGACGGATAAGAATGCCAAAAATTACTTCGGACGCTGACGTTGAAGAAAGTGGAGGGAAGGAGAAAGTAGCGGCTGACGACGGTATACACTATATATGACGGAGGAGAAAAGTAGTCATCAGAACCACTTCGATCATCGGAGCCACCACCTCTCGTGGACGACATGAAGAAGCAATTATCATAGGAGAGCCTGCGACGCGGGAAACTAACACGCCGTAGCATCTTCCCGCTGGCTGCAGTCTGTCTCCCCCATTCTCGTCTCTGCGACAAAGTGTCGTGGAAAGAGATACAGCCGGACGAGAGTCTGATATGTCCCCCGGATTGGTCAAGGTATGTCTCAGAAACAGAATTGCTCGGGTATAGATGTACATGTACTCGCATGTCGTGCATGGCTCGTCTGATGGGCTCGATGCATTTCACGTACCCCATGTTGGAACACACACATGATAATAAGCAAGCCTGGTCACCATTCGTATCTAACAGTCTCGGCGTTCCAGGCTGGCAAAGTCGAACTTTTCACCTTTACGCAGTGCTGGCTGTAAACGCTCAGGATGTTTACTGCATATCTGAGATAGCCAAGAAAAGTTGCAACCAGAACGAAGATGCCCGGAAAATCTCCTCTTCGTCGAATCCACTCTCGTCCCATCCTTCTCCGCGAGTCCTGTTCTGATCAGGACCTTTTTCTCTGCTGCCAACACTCGCTTTACCCAAGTCTCACATTGATGAGCTCTTTTACGCAAGGATACGATGTTCTGTCTAGCGCCTTCTCGGACTCCATCTAGACGCCATCAGTGCTATGTGCACCCGATGGAGGAATAAGCTGACGAGCACAAATTTGGAGAGACATCAAGCTCTAATCTGCTCAGCAAGGCAAGGATTCAAGTGGAGAATTCCTTGGGAAAGAAGGAGTGAGTGGAACAAAAAAGGAAAAGGAATGAGCTGGTTTCACGGAGACTTTGGATTGAATGCCATGATGGATTAATGGCTTTGAGGGGTATACCATGGGCATTCTGAGTTTTGATGGGAGTCGGAATGTGAGAAGGGGGCTGGCTAACCATCAGCTACCAGTGCTCCTAGGGCAGCTATGTGAATGCGTTCTAGTCACTCTGTAAATCTTGTCTCTAGCAGCAGTGTCTTTATGGACCGTCCTTTATCCTAATAGGGAATATAGGGTCCATGCTTTGTACGCAACTCATCAGACGTTAAATAAAGACAACAACAACAAGTCTCGGCGTTCGAAGTCATGGCGGCTCGACTTCGTATCGTCTATCTCTAGCTATGCCGACGAACAGCGGTCGACACAGCCGCGATATCAGAGCCTCTACTCAGCAACTAAACCTTTATTATCAGTGAATATACTTACCTCATCGTACGATATGTAAATGTCTTTTTCGCACTGAATTTTATGAGAAAAAAGCACGGGGAAGACTACAGCAAGAAGGGTACGGAGAGTTAATAACGTAAAAATATTGATTCGTGATGATCTATCGTGCTCTAGCAGAAATCCCGGCTCAGCCCAGTTCTACGCATGTGAACAATTTCATTCTCCCATCGTTATCGCGTATTTCCGCCTTAATAACTCTATCAAGCAATGTGTTAATCCCGTATAACCGTACCCCCAGGCGCCTGATCCCAATAAAACTCCATCCCCTAAAAACTAATTGCAACCAGTTAATGCCGATTTCTCTCCAGCGTCCCGTGTGCGAGAGAGAAGCAAGATTACATCATTTCTAACTTAGCATCAGCTCCAGGTTCGGGGTCTTCGACTTGGGCACTATAAATTCCGTTTCCACCGGCATCCGCACCTAATTCAAGCGAATCCTGTTGCTTATCTGCTGGGGCGCCGGCTTGTGATGCACCGACTGCATTCGATTTTACTGCAGATCCTGACTTTTGGGATTTGTTTTGGGATTTGTTTTGGGATTTGTTTTGGGAATAGTCGTCATCCGAGTCGGACTCAGAGTCGGACTCGCTGCTGAAATCGGAATCTACATCGCTGCGTGCACTATCTGCGTTGTTGCTGGGGTGCTGGTGTCGTCTCTCAAGGGCATAGTCTTCTTGCAGTAATGCGTCAATACTGCGCTTGATTGCAGCGTGACTAGCTTGGAGATCATCACTGTCGGAGTCGGAGTCATTGTTGAAATCATCATCAAATCCATCTTCTCCATCGGCGTCGAACATGTCGTTTGAGAAATCATCATCGACATCAGCGGCATCTTGATCGGCTGAAACATTGACATCAGCAGCATCTTGATCGGCTGGAACATCCCTGACTTCCATGCGAGCGAAATGATCTTGACCCTGGAACTCTCCATCGGAGTCCGAATCAAAACCTGAATCCGAATCCGAATTTGAAGCGGAGTCGGATTGGAAACCTGAGTCGGCATCGGAATCGTCTCTCGGCGCTCGAGTAGTCAATCCTGGTGTGGTTGGTATTTCGTCGCGTCGGCCAACCGCATTGGTACCTGCGGGATACGAGTAACCACCGATACTGCGTCTCATATTGTTATGTTGAACTTCCGACTCATTGGAAAATCCGCTGGTGCTTCTTCTTCTATAATCATTGACGTCTAGGTTATTGGTATCTCTGGCATCGACCTCACCGCGGGCCATCACAGTCAACATATCCGGAGTCTTGGGAGCCGGAGAAATTGGAGCAGCTTGCACTGCCACGGAGCAGAGAGCCAACATGAGATGGGGAGTGGACGAACGCATTTTGAGTGAGTTTAAGAAAGATATAAAATCGAGTTTATGAGAGATGAAAAATGAACGGATAGTGGACTGTAAGAGTCAAGGAAGTAAATGAGTGTGGTGGATGGGAGAGGAAAGCTGAACACCAAGCGGGCCTTGATATTTATGTTTCCAGATCAAGGTCGCGACCAGCCAGAGCCGAGTCATGGTCAGGGCCGTTTCTCTATACCGTGTCATCTGGAAAAGTGCGTTGAAATTTTTTTTAGACACTTCACCTTCCTTGTCAACGGTGTTGGTAAGTATCAAGCGATTCAGTAACGCCGTTTCATCGCTGTCCACCTACGCCAGACAGCAGTTGTGGCGCAGCGATGTGCACGGCCATAGTCATGTGATATAAACTAGAAACGGTCTGGGTGGCTGCCCCTTGAATTATGTCTGTCCGAAGTCGCACTGACACGGGCATGACTCGACTGAGAGTGGCGTGCGGGATGAAGAGGTGTACCTCTGACAGACAACATGGTCATGCTAATTCTAAGTTTAACAGCCCGTTGTCAAAGGCTTGTCGACATGCTCGAAAACGAACGCGACCTTCATGATTCCACTTCGACCCTTGGATTATTTTGGCCCCTTCAAGGAACTGACTCGCACGCTCTCGACATCAAGCGTGACTGAAACCATGACGTAAAATTCTCCGTACAGTTGAGAGTAATGCTTACCTGCATTAAGCAGCTTGTGTCAACGTGGTTATTGACGTGATCCTGAGCAGACCGACCCTATAGAAATGAAGCGATGCAAAAGTTGGAAAAATTTTCCTCCGACCCGTCGCGGTTTCTTCCTGTTGACGTGGCAGGGCGTCGCTGGCGAACTTCTCCAGTCCTAAATTTCTCAAGATCTCGATGCATGGAAGAGCTTTGTGCGAGTTCAAAATGGTTCCTCTTTGACGACCGGTATGTAAATGGGACATAGTATATGACTTCAAATCATCTGTTAGTTGAGCGGATAATGCCAGCCAGTTTAGAACCTTGTTGCTGCGCTAGCGACATCTTTCGGTCGAGGATATCACACATAGTACAGGCTCTCCTGCCGCCTTCATCAGTCCGTTTTTCAGTCTATAGAAGTTCGTACGCGAAGCTGTGATGTTCTGTGTAAGCTTTTGCCTATTTTTGGGGTACATTTAAACGAGAGAAGAAATCATGTATACTATAAATGTAGATTGGAAAGGCTCGATGTGTGTAAAACTGACTCTAGTAATGGCCTTCAATTACTCCTACGATTATATGCACACATACAGACCAGTTTATCAGCGATATTTTATAAAGCTACCATGTGACAAAGGAATTGATTTTAAAATCCAATTTAAATATAAACGAAAGTAAAGTACCTCAGCATTTCGTAGCTTTAGTTAGATTATTATTTTCGGGGCGTGCAGGCGGAACTGGATCTGCCAATTATGATCTTTGGTAACCTCATATTTACTCAATCAGAGCAACTCCTGGCCGGGACCAGTATGGGATATCCAGTGCAGTATTTTCATGCAGCAAGTACACCGGGCTCAAATCTTATGTGTACCGAAGAAAAGCCCCAGAGCCAGCAGTCCAAGCAGCCCATGCGGAACCTCATCAACCAGAAATGCAATTTCCACCTCCGTTTTTAAATGTGCATTTAAATTTACATTTATTCTGTAGACCAGATAATACTTAGTTTCTCCTAAAGTATTAGAATGATCTCCTTTCCCGTATAATTTTAGAATATTCTTAAAATGACAACTATATTTCATCCTGTCTTCTTTCTAGCTTTAACAGTAGAGTAAGCCTTGTCAACGGTCATACTCAGAAAATATCCCACTACATTTAAATAACTAGGTGTAGATACGTCCCAAGACAATTGTAAGTTTGATCGGGATTGACGACTCAACTGCGCTCTCTCTGAATTTCTTTACTCGAGCTTATCTAAGCTTAGATCTACAGGTCTGTCAAAGTAAAAAACACCGTGCAAAATCCATTGTAGACAAGATTGTTGAAGAGCTGCATCCATTGGAAGCTATTAAGAATATTATCACCATGAAAGATTGAGCCATTTATGAAGTGTCTCTTAATGTATAAACTGAACTGGATAGTCTTGAACGCAGAAACCATACTTTTTGGAGGTCCACAACTGTCCTTGAGCCAGTAGAAAAAGATCTTCGCCCCAAAGAGCGCACATGATTGCCTCTAGCTGCTGCGGCCTAGGCTCAAATCCAACAACCGGCTTAATAATTGTGTTGATGGTTTTTTTCGTCGCGATTCACTAAGAATGAGTCGTGCAGTTGCTAAAGCGACCTCTAATGTGTTGGCCGATGCTGAAAAGTATGGCCGTCGCCAGTGAGCCGACTAGGCTCAACTGCTTGCTCATGGTTGAATTCTTTCTGCAACATGCGCCGCTTTCAAATCTCAGAAAGAGCATATTGCGAACTCTTTCTTGCTCTTTTTGTGAAAGGCACTATGAATGATAAATGTAAGAACTCTGAGAATATACACTAGTTTTTGATTTGAGAAATTGATGATATTTAAACGCGGAGAGATTTTCACTGATCTTGGTGAGTATATATTTCGAGAGATGTAATGGTCCGTTGTGACTGAAGTTCGAACTGAGGAGGTGATCGATTACAGAAGATGGCAATCCTGTAAAAGTGTCGGGCTGCCTCATGAATTCATGAGTACACCAATTGTTCTTAAATACCGTGATCGCTGGACTCTGCATTTTTATTTAACCTCTCAGAATCACTAAAAGGCACGTTCTCGAAGTAGTAGCAGGAAGATGATGAAGATGTTTAACTTTTAAAGAGACCGCCTATAATAATACGTCATTGCTGGTATATGGATTTCGTGTCAACCGATAAAACTTCTTCACCTTCCTCTATTGGACAATTCATGGTCAAAGTTATGTATGTATCTTACAATATATTTAAGAAACAGCATTAAAAACATTAAGGATTCTTCGTCATTACAATACATCTATTCGCTGTCATTTATCAGAATCGACATGATTTGCCGCTGCATATCGAGAGCAGCAGGCCTTTTTTATCAAACAGGCACGGAGGTAAATATTCCTACAACATTTTCTATCAAGCAAGTTTTTACCCTCAGTCACAGACCATTAGCTTCAGTACGATATATAAATGCACCAATTAGTTCACAACAGCCATTTGGCCGAGCTCACTTCTCTTCCTATCAAGAAACGGCAGAGAAGACGCCCAGCGAATGTTTACAGAAAATAGAAGGTTGTGATGAGTTTGCAAAATCAATACAAGCTTCAGAAGATGACTATAGTGATGCCTTTGTGGAGCTTTCTCCAGAAGGTATCGATCAACTGGCTGCGGAGGTAGCTGCCGACTCCAAATTTGACATGCCTTTCTCGGGCCCCAAAGAAGATTTCACGCGGCAAAAAGCCACTCCTCAAAAGATAGATAATTCCACGCTTCCAGAAACAACGCCACTTTTGGATCTTATGAGTGATTTGGTTGAAAAAAAGCCACCACGATCCAATATCGAATTCATTAGCATCACCGAAGGCAAAAAAAAATATGATAAAGGACTCCCAAACCTGCGACTATCCAAGTTGAAAGCAGCCCAGGAGGAAAGTGAAAGGCCTCCTCCACGTAAGGAGCGATGGATGATTGAAAAAGAAAGGATCAAGGCCAAATACCCAGACGGATACATGCCGCTTAAAAGACTTTCGCCTGATGCTATTGATGGAATTAGAGCATTACACGCACATATGCCTGGTACATATTCTTTGAATATAAGACGGAAAATTATCAACTAATTTTGGGAATACAGAACGATTCACAACCGCAACGCTTGCGAAAGAGTTCAAAGTATCGCCTGAAGTGATCCAAAGGATCCTGAGATCAAAATGGAGACCCACAGCAGAAGAAGCTGCTGATCGAGAAGCGCGCTGGCATAGAAGAGGAGAGCAAGTCTGGTCTCGATGGGCTGATCTCGGAGCGAGTCCACCAGCCAGATATAGAAAATTAGGAATAGGGCAGAAACCCCATATTCCGCAACCTTACAAACCCGATCCACTCCCCGAGTTAATTACCACCTCAGTGCGACCAAATGCCGAGAAAAAATCAAGCTCGGAACCTGGTGTTAGAGGAGGGATACTTTGATCAAAGATGAAAATAGCGAAACCACGACTATCAGCATACCTTGACTACGAGATTCACGTGCGCTGACTGCGCTATCTGTTAACGTATTAGCTGAACCATTATACACAAATCGGGAATCAAGCTATGGCATAAAGCTCTCGTTTAGCGCTTAAATGCCGAAGTGGAATATGGGGATCTTCCTTAGATTTACAAAAGTTCCTGATATCTCCTCAAAATGCTTCTATTAGAATTCCTAAGATCAAATATTATTTTACTTCCCAGTAATGACACTCAATTATTCACATTTCTTGGACGGAATTTTATTATCCCAAGCACATAACTATAACTAAATTAATTTGCTACTCCTAGGCCAGCTATTTCTCACAGCGGGAGCTCAGTTACTTATAAAACTCTAAATCTTAAGAAAGCAACTGATGGCTAAGTATAAAGATAAAATTGCGTTACTCGATGGTACTTACTCCAAGAGCAATGAAGAGGTCCACAGAAGTGTTTCTCTTACTTCTTTCAGGGTCAGAGCATAATCGAAACCAACAACGTGATTTCCTGATGCTCTGGAACGATGCGTAGGCTTTGATCTTTAGATGAAATTACTGTCAAACCTCGCTATAAGGATACCCGTCGGACCGCGATTCATATCCTTATAAATAGGTTATCCTTAAGGATATACACACGTGATTAACACGTGCCCAATCTTGATCGTTAAAAGTATCGTTCAGTCGCTATCGTACCTCGGACTAGTCTAGTCAGAAATGAAATTTAAATTTAGAAGGATATAGTCACATTCATTTAAGGACTTTTAATACAAGTATCTTGTTCTTGAATAAAATAGAGATA
This sequence comes from Podosphaera aphanis, assembly GCA_022627015.2. Classification (NCBI taxonomy): domain Eukaryota; kingdom Fungi; phylum Ascomycota; class Leotiomycetes; order Helotiales; family Erysiphaceae; genus Podosphaera; species Podosphaera aphanis. The sequence continues at coordinate 12,524 of JAKRRZ010001013.1, forward strand.
GATTGAAGTCAAAGTACATGCACCATGTGTACCATAATGTTGGAAAACAATTCAACGCCGGCGTATCCGATGGCGAGATCCTATCAACAAATCATTAAGTGGCGGTCATGAGAACCTATACGCGACAGTTATAATTATAAAATCTAGAAAGTGGAGGAAGTTGTAAGATATCTAAAAAAAGCGCAGAATAGGGATATATTTTGCGGAGAGAATAATTTTTCGTCGGAGTGAGTAGGCGATGTCGGTCATAATAAAGAAGAATTCATGGTGTTGGCCCGGAAAATAGGTCGAGCCTCAGGCCTTAGCAAGGATCTATAAGGATATTTTGGTGTGGAAAATCTTTTGGGACCAAGAAATTAAGGATTATCCTTATAGAGGAGGATATCGTTAAATGATCGGCAAAATTGGTACAAGCATCTATGATGCACAGACCACCATCCTTGTGGTTAAGGTTATCCTTTTGGCAGGGTATTCTTATAGCAAGGTTTGACAGTACTACTGGTGGCCCGCATAAATGTCGTTTTGCTTGAGGATATGCAAGTTCATATGCAGGTGAAAATTCTTTTCCTTGGTCAAAGCATAGAGAGAGGGGAAGACGAGAAGGTCTGAAAATTCGCTGAGAGCCATTCCCCCCGACTTTGAGAGTAGTTTCCATATCACTTTCATTTATTTTTGACGTCTACTAAATACGTTTTAACTTAACGAAAAATGATTTTAGTAACTTGAACTCAGCCTAGTCATAATAATAGACTGCTCAGTTTCATATTTTCCACTCAAAAGTGGATTTTTTCGACTGTAGCGCCGTCAACAGTGAAATTAGATAGTATTAGGTGATGAATGAAAGTGAAGCGGAACTGATCTTAAAGTCGGGGTGAGTGATATATTAGCAGCCCTGTTGGATGGATTCGCACCCCGACCATCGCTTATACCCTGTAAATTAGGATACTGCCGCGCTAAAAATAAATAAGTTAGGTAAGAGTAATAGTCACTTAAATAATCAGCCGACTAGTACGCAAGGGGTATATGTTCAAAGATTGGAAACAAAATCAGGGAATATATTTACTTATATTTTCTTGATGCAGATTAAATTTATGGAAGCATTGATTCTATCTGGGATGATAACTGTACTATAAAAATCTAATTGCGATACAAAAGTAAAAGTACACGTATATATAGAGAAAACGGCAGTCAGATGGCTAACTATTCAACAAAACCTGAGCCTGTCCTGTTTTACTAGGTATATGATGGGGTACGTACACTTGCGCAGAGTTACTAAAAGGATTCGGATGCTTGAGTAGAACAGGCAATTGTGCGTATGGCAGGAATGTAAGATTGAATTGAAAGGATGATGAGAGTAATATCTAACAGTAGCGGCGAATCTAAGCCTACTTATACTTCTAAAATCATCCGTGCGCCAACAGAGCAAACAATGCAAACACCAAGTCTCGTGGGACCCACACCTCGCCTAACTAGTCCCAACACTTCATTCTAGCCTCGGTGGTGTCACCTCATCTGCTGCTTATGCAGCCTTGCCATGTCCACTATGTTCCTAGGCACAACATGTCCACTATGTTCCTAGGCACAACATGTCCACCTCTTGATGGACAATTGCCGCGGTTATGCCCCGTGGATCGACAGCCTCTACACAACTGCTTGTTATGTCCATTTTCGGTACATATGCTACAGTGTGATAGTCGAGCTTGAGTTTGTTCAA
>JAKRRZ010001014.1:0-14234 GCA_022627015.2 Podosphaera aphanis
GCACGCGTTTATGTAACTGTATATTAACCTAACTTCCCCAGTTAGTAGATAGTCATAGGAGAAATAAACGGTATTTCGTGACATATGTTCGTCGTGCTTTATTCCGATCGCTTATAGTCCATCACAGAAACCAAGATAAACACACACCACGGACCCGGTGGAAAAAAACATTCATTAAAGGTTTCTCTACATGAAAATCATGTGGACAGGAAAAATACATTAAATGATTGCTTACATACATTGAAATAATGGATGGCACATCATACATTAAATTAATGTGTATATACCTTACCAAGCCGTCCGGACTGGTGGCAAGAAGCATGTCCGTCTCGATATCGGGAGTTGGACCTGCTCATGCGTCGACGCAAGCCACCTGAACTAGCACTCCCAAGGCGTTTGCTTTGAGAATTGATCGCTGCCCGCACGGGTCACGACAACTTCGCGGCATATCGTCGCCGTTTCAACTTGTCAGACGCCCCAATGGAATGTGTCTGCGGGGAGGAGACAACTCCGACCCATTTTATCCACTGTCGCCTTCATGCGGATATCACGCGTAGGCTCAGGAGGTCTACGCCTCATACTGATTTTGTTAACAAGCTTCTCGGGCCTAAGTGGTTCTATAGTGTCAGGATTTCATAAATCATTGCCTCAGGCTGATATTTTCTTTTGTTTCTAAATTCTCTTCTAGCCTTATGTTTTCTTTTGGGATATAAATTTGGGTATAACTAGTTCGCTCCGTTCCCACTTTAGTCATTACGCTTTGTTTTCTGTCTTCATCGATTCGGTTAATAATCGAAAGACCTCTCCACATTCGTCCCGTCATCACGGTGACCTTCCGTCACCTCTTCGCTCCCTAGTCCGTTGAACGCTCTCCGCGTTAACCCCGCTTAAACTACCTTAGAGCGCCCTCTCCTGTCTCTCCAGCGATCCGTGTGTGTCCCCTGTTACCTCGCCCAACACACCGGCGCATCACATATAGCTTTACAGTATTTGCGCAGGAAGCTGGCTGCTTCGAGAGCCAACCTGCTAATCTATCCACTGCTCTCAGCGGGGATCGGCTTGATTAGTGACTGCCCAAGGCATGTCAAGCACAAGATCGGGGCGAGAAGTTCCGTTTCTTGTATAAAAATTTTGTTTATTTGGGTTTAAGACTAGGGAATTTGTGGTTTAGGTGCTGGAGTATGGAAGATGGTAATTTTGTGTATTTACCTGGCTACTATTCTTGTAGCGGCTGGCGCGGGGAGACCGAGTTAGGCGTGTCGTAGACATGATCTTAGCCGTGTACACCGGTCCATGACCCGAGAAGGAAAAAAGGGCTTATGCCTGGGACTTGAATTAAAAAAAATAAAAAATAAAAAAAAAGCCGTCCGGAGGGTCCGTTGTGACATGAACCCCGAACAATATCCCGGTTCGCTTCCCCAACATCAGCACAGGGCCAGCATTTACCCTGCTCTCATGAAGGCTCAACAGCAGAGAGGGAAGGGAGAACCTCCGAGACACTCAACCCGGCATCTTGTGAGCAAGCACAAGTGTTGGAAATTCAAGAATCGAAGTCGAACTGTCAATCAGGCATAATCACGCGAGATAGCAGAGTATCAGGAATATACTCCTGATGGATAAAATAATGGAGATGTTGTTCTTCACAGTCGAGCGGATAGATTCCCTTCTTCCCTAATCTATCTACTTTCTCTATCTATTTCTATCTCCTATTTAACCCCAGTCTCAAAAGCAATTGTACACCATTACGTAATCGAGACTAGACCAACTTTAACACAGAGACACAAAGTAAAAGGGTGGGGGGGTATCACCAGTGACAACACAGTCATCACCGAAGAGAAAAGTACAACGGGCACGAACCCCCACGGAGTTGCCCAGAACGAGAGAGTGCAAAAGAACCGGTAGAAAGAAAGAGAGCAGAATGGAGATGGATCCCAGTTCCAAGGGGGAATGCTGACATGTTCTGCTGCGTGGCTCGACAAAGGTGGACAGAGCAATTCAAGGGATCAGCCACATCTACAATACTTATGTATTTATGCACATTACGTAGGTCTGAGCTTACGCTCCAAATTAATACCTGTACATGTACCTCACAATGCACGGATATTCGTCGGCATTGGAAAGCGATATCATAACAGCGTTGCAGATTCGCGTCTTTAACGCTGCTGCTTGCTGCTCGTGATCGGAAACTGCCTCCTCCTTCACACTTTATAACTTTCTTACGTTTGTCTGAACGGAGCTTCGCGACTGCATAGCCTTGCTCATGCGCAATTCACGTGTGCAGTAGAGCGATATCATTTGGATGTAAAGCTTCGCGAGGTGGTGACATAGTGATTCTAGAATTTACATGTGCATGTAGCTTAAGTCGAACTACGATTTAGCTGAATCATTTAAATTCCATATTAACAGTCGACAGATAGTAGGTTTTAAAATGAAGTCTTTCTAACCTCTACTCGTCATACTGTCGCCTTGTAAGTAAAAAGAAAAGCCACGGGTAGTTTTTTGGATTTGTGGTGGTTTTAGAACTTTAATGGGGTGACGTAACGTGTATATGTGGGTAATGGTAGGTGAAGAGAGGCTTCACGGTAAGTTGTGTGCATTCGCGTAATGTTGATATCCAAAGTTCCCGTACAGAACTTATCATCTCGCCTGCTTGCTCTGATCCTTCGCCGCCGGTACACCCAAATGCCTAACCCAACCTGACGATACTTTGCACACCATACCCCAAACCGCGTCCCCAGAGGTAAAATATCTATACAGATCTATCATTTATTCGTCACCAGTGTCAATTCACGCTCTTGTGTCAGGTGCTGAGAAATTCACAACATCTCATCTCTGCTATCCCCGGAACCGAGACCGAAATAAGGCGTAAAGAAAATGGCCGAAAAAGATGGCTCCAAGACTGACCTCCCCAACTCGTGCTGGAATTCAAGGTATCATCAAAACACCTCATCTATGGCTATAGTAATTAGAAAAGGTTTTACAACAATCCGAGATACTCCGACGTGACCATCAAAATTTTCGATGTAGTTTTCCATGCGCATCAGATTGTCATCTGCGACCAAAGTGAATATTTCGAAAGAGCTCTAATACAAAATGGACCTCAGCAGTTCATCGAGGCCGAAACCAAGACCATCGAGTTCAAGGAAGGAAGCGGTGCCGCGTACTGGAGGGTATTTGAGTACCTGTACACTGGCGACTATTCGGACCAGCTCTCTACCACGGAATTTTCCGGTAAGCAAGCGTCAGTACCGGGCCAACCCCACCCACGATACTCATCTCCATTTCCTAGATGATCCTGATCTCCTCAAGGACGTGCGTGTCTATGCACTCGCGGATATGTTTCTGATCGAACCACTCAAGGCGCTCGCCGAGTCCAAGTTTGTGAAGAGAACGCAAGACTATCAGCTGGATGACTCGTTTTTTGCTTGTGTGCGAGAGGTCTACAAAAGTACTTGCCGGCAGGATAGCCCCATGCGTCGCGCCGTGGCCGTGGTTGCTGTCAATAAATCGAAAAAGTTGGCCCAGAATTTTATCAACAAGTCAATCGAAGAAAAAGAAAATCTCAACAAGCTTCGCTCACTCATTGGAGAGGGTGGGAGCTTTGCTGAGGATTATATGTTGTGCAGTATTGGCCTTCGACCAGTTCATGTCGAGGAACCAATTCACGTCGAGAATCCCAAATTAGAAATTTCATGAAGAAGGACTTGATACTCAAAAGTTCATATGTATTAACCTTTATATTTCTTACAGCAATCCCCCAGACTTTCTTTAGTAAGTGTTCTTTTTACCTCGATTATTCATCTCGCCTTGCTAGGTTAAGAAGTTCACGAGTAACATTTTGGGCGTTTTAAGCCGATGGCCAGTCTTGGTATATTAAACAGATGGAAGCGAAATAATAAAGAAGCTACAGAAGGAGCATCAAGGCTCGCAAAATATCCAAACTTAATGCCCATACATGTACATGTATCCCTAGAGCTACTTCGGAACGCTCAAGCTGTGGATCAACCTATCTTGAGTTATTTTATCTAACACTCTCGGAATTTTAAGACTTAGGAGAGATGCCACCCTGTTATACCTTTTCCTCACATGACGAGATGTTTCTCACTGAGAAGCTTGATTTTCGGGATCTTGGAAGATTTATGTCGGAAAATCCAATCTTCCGAGAGGAGGCTTTTATTTTGGCTGCCTTCGTTTCCAGAAGTTAATTCATCGTCTGAAGGAGTGTGCTATGGGGTTCTAAGCTTTAGTTATACCAGGGGGCCTTGAGGGTACAAAAATGATGGATTCCTTGGATTTTTTTGGATAATAACTTTGCATAAGATATGCAGTGGCTAGGTCACGAGTACTCTACTGAGGGTCCTCATAAATTGTTTGAGAAGGAGTCAGTTGAAGATTTCATCCGTTTTGAGCATTTTGTCACTAGGAAACTTCGTTCCTGCCTTATCAGCTTCTGAGATTTTGAATGCGTTGAACTTTTTCTGATAAACGGCCCCTTCGAAATCTCGTGGGTCTGCTTGAGCGGGAATTTTTGACCATGAACTCAACTTTTGTTTTTGTACTGAGTGTATTACCTACCCCCTTTGCGTGCATGATATGTGGAATCTATGACTATCGAGTCTTTTCTTCTTAGCCATGCCTGGCCCAAGATGTGTTTCCAGATATTTTTGCCTCTGTAATTACCGCTATGCATTGAGATAATAATTTGATTACCTCCTTAGTCGCTCTTTTCTTTCTCTGATTGGCAATCCAGCGATTTCCAAATCTTTAAACCATTTCGAGAGACTTTTTTTCAGAATGATGAGGTGTACTTGGATGTCTCCATTTGGGGGGCTTTCTAGGGAGACCTTCTCGGGATTAGTTCCTCTCACCTGCTGGTCACTGGATTTAGGAAATTGAGATTCTTGTGAGTTTACTGCCGCTCTGATTTGAGTCATATCGACTCGATCCTCTGTGCGGGCGCGGATTGGTTACGTGCGGTTAATGATTTTTTCGTCTACGGAGCACAACCACAGACTGTTCGTCCACGTGGAAATCCATTCATTAACGCTCGTAATCTCACGTCACGACTTCAGGCAGGGGTACTGATGGCAAAGAAGATGATTCAATCGCAGCATGGTGCATGCGGATCTTCATCAAGGTGAAGTTGCATAATTTTTCTTTGAGCTTTGCAAGGCCCGAAAGAAAGGAAGGGGGCCGGGTGTATGATTCACTCACGTTTTCCATGGAGATTACCATGCTTGTGCCTTTTGCTCCGCAACTCAATAGGGCACAGATATGCCTGATCAATAATTGGGTTCGCCGACTGAGCTCGCGGTTGAAGGTGCAACTTTTCTAATCGAATCAACGTAGGAAGAAGATGGATGAGACCAGTGATACGCCCGTTGCGCTTCCACCGTCGGTAAACGGGAATGCCAGGCATCAGAAACTTACTCCGCATCCGGCTCTCTTTGCTAAAACTTGCAGCCAGGCTTTTCAACAATCCCGAAGGCTCAGATCTCACAATTAAAATCTTCGAAGTGCTCTTCTCGGCCCATCACTCGGTCATCGGCAGCCAGAGTGAGTACTTTGCGAAAGCCTTTCGGCGCGGAGCTCCCGGATTCATCGAGGCCGAGACCCAGACCATCGAGTTCACCGCGGGCCTATGTTGAGGAACTTGTCCACGGCCGCATGGACCGGTACGACATCCGCAGTCGCACGCCACGTCGTTGCCTACTCACCCGCCCTCCGCGCTCGCTGACATGTTTATGATGGCCGGCCTGAAGGATCTGTCGGAAGCCAAGATGGAGAGGTGGCTCCGCTATCAGCCGCTGGATACGTCATTCGCGATTTGGGTGCGAGAGGTGTGCACACAGACGGCATGGTTGCAGCGTAAAATGTGCGCGGGCGCCGTTGGCGTGGCCCTAGACCTAATGAATGACCAAGTGGAAACAGGATGAACGTCGGGTTGGCGTGGTTGACACATTTGAGCTAGTCCTGTTTGCGTCTCTCAACCGAGACGGTAAGGATCTGACATGTAACGATTTCTTGGATTGAGTGGCTTCATTTTGATCAGAGAGGCGGCCTCGACGCGGCGGTTTCCCGATCTTGAGGAATCTCAAAAATGATCTCCGGTGTTTTGTTACAGCAACGATCGCGTGATGGGTTCCGCAGCCATTTTGAGCTGCCAAAATTTCTTCAGATCTGAATTTAGTACAGACAGTGAAGTTTCACATCTTCCGCTGGTTCATGGTTTCTCGTTGTCTACTTGATCATCAAAGATGTCCCGATGAGCAGGAAAGTGGGCAACCGCATGGTCTCACGCGCCAGAACTTTCACGTTGTTGAAAATAATGTAATATCGGTGATTGCGCAAGATAGTATCAACAGTCAGAATCATTTATAATTGAGACCTCACGAATGCATAGATGAGTTGAAGGAGAATGTATATCCATAATTGAGATGGGCTTTTGAATCAGCTTCCAATGTCACACTCTTTTTAAGACACTCTAGATCCTAAAGGAAAACCTTATCCTCTTATCGTCAGGTAATGTACATAATTTTGTCCATATACATGTATGTCTTGGGCATATCAGACCTACGCATTACATGCCTGAAGCATAATGCTTCGGCATAATCTTATTCATCCGGTTAATGCCTTAATGCTTAACTGCATTGCATGTTTCGTCTTCGCACCTTTATCAGTGGCGGGTAGACAATGTTAGTAAAGGTGACTTTTAACACACTTAACATATAATATTCGTATCAAGTCTAAAGGCACCACGGATCTTTCGGACGGCTATTTAATGTATATAAACATTTGTTTATATACATTAAATTAATATTTTCATTTATTCATTTATATATTAAATACATCACTCTAATGAGCTTCTATCATAGCTATACAATCAAATTTGTGGTGTAACGCCACTCAACAACGTCTCTTCAATTGTCCCTTGTCACAATACGTGTAGTAAAACTGCACTGTTACCCGCCCCGTTCCTCATCTATTTCCTCCAGCACTTCAGCTGGCCTGCAAATAGATCAGGAAGATACTGCTTTAAGGTTAACGTTATACCGACCAAACGTACCTTATTGTATGTATATCGAACTCAGTACCCCTCCATTGCACAATAATGGCGAACTGTTCATCTCATCCTGAAATAAGTCAAATCGAACCGGGAGATCGCTCACCGTTAGTCGTTGACAGATACAGTATAAATTTTTGTCGCCCTTTTTTGCTAGGAATTACACGGTTCTGCAACAATTAGATAAATCGGCAAATGTCGTCTACCTGCTCTTTCGAGACACCAAAATGCGACAATTCTACAAAACTGTGGCACTCTGCTGCACCAAGAATCACCAGAATTCATCGACTCGGACGACGCAGAACTCAACAAAGACACAATAAATTCATCTTGAAATTAAAAATCGCAAAGAGTTCTCTACGGAATTTCTAGCGATATCTTTAGCTCTGCTCTTTGGGCCCCATGAATTTGAGGATTATCTACTTGAACTCCTTAAATTTTTGTGTTTCAGGAGGGCAAAATGAATTCCTCATCTCAGTGCGAAAGGAGTAGCAGAGTAAAGGGTGCCGTCTAAAATTTCATTGGAAATTCTCTGCAAATTCTAAAATTGAGACGGATCTATTTTGGTGTTGTTGAGTTGTGTGTTATTCAAATCGATATGAATTCTGGTGATTTTGAGCGTAAAAATGTCGCATCTTGCTGTCTTGTAGGAAGAGAGTAGATGATACCTGCCAGTCATCCAACTTACATCGTGCCCAATACGTTATAACGTGAGCATTGGCAACACAAACATGACGTCTTTGTGTGTTGGATACTAGCATGTGTTAGCTGAGATAATTGAAAGGGTTGTTAACAAGCTTAATTATCATCTTTGATGTATCTGAATTTAGAGTAATCAATGGTAACTTGCTCAAGCGATGGTAAGTTATTAGTATCGAAAGGACTGCTGTTGTTATTTGATTTAGGCGTCTTCATGCCGACTGTCGTCTTCGTTAGGGCGCCTTTTGTGTTGATGTTCCTGCTGATGGTGCGACGATGTATTTCATGGTGAAAGCGAAACCTTACCAAAACATCTAGATAGTTAGAAAAGTAGTGAGATAACGAGCGTTATAAGGAGGGAGGATGGTGACGATGCCCACAGACGTAGAGTGTAACTGAGTTTCATGTATTTGTATTTGCTTAGTTATTTTTAAAGTCTCTCTTCTGATGAAAGTACCACAGGAATTAGCTTTAGCAAATAATACCTCGAGGTTGATGGCACCTTCAACAGATATCCAGGCAGTGATCGCGACACCTGAGGCCAAATTGGAAACAAAAATGAACGAGAACCTCGATTTAATTGTTAATCGAAACGTTATACCTGCAGCTGAGTCAACTATTGTACGTCGTTTGGACGGTAACCAGAAAGAGACAGCAGGCGGCTTTTGTCCCACAGATAGGACACTTTTCAGCGGCTGACAGTATTAGCGAATAAGGAGCAAGAAAAGGGAAGAGGAGACACCTTTCCATGTCGAAATCGATGAAGAGTTACAAAATATTTCAGAGGCACATGTGTTAAGGGTGGAATGTCGTAAAGGCAAAGGTGAATCAAGAGTCTGTGACATGTAAAAATTTCCAACGGGCAGATTACTAATTAGCATAATTAATAGAAATTGTGCATGCTGAGGATACTTGTTGGTTTACATTCTGTGATATTTATCACTTGTGCTCTTTTTTGTAAACAAAAGGGCTTTTTTTGTACCAAGTAAATGTTGACTCGTTTGTTTACATTTATTTAATGTATATATACATTAGATTAATGGTTTTTCCCCGAGGGTCTGTGCTAAGGTATAGATAGTTGTTAAAGCATTCAGCTTTCACAAGTACTCTCAATTTGATAGACTTCTAGGATTAATGTACATGTACTTCATTGAAAAAGAGTGCAAGAGTGCATGAAAGTTGATGTTGCCCATCCGTAAAGCAGTGCGATTAAATTTACGCTGATTTTGTCCGTTATTTATAGTCAAAATACCGAAGCGAAATCCTATATTTGCAAAGATAGAAGTACGTACATGTACATGCCTCCATATAAAAATGCTGACCTTACAATTCCATGGCCAAACAAAATATATTTCGGTCTATGGTTGCAGTTGCGGTTGGCATACCTTGATCATATGTTGAGGATGAGATTTGCTATCATAAAAATGTTAGATGACTTCGGAATTGACTATCTAATGATTAAGGATTTGATGATCCTTTAGCAAACTGGCAATGGTAAAATATTTTCTGACGTTACGGCTTCTGTATCTTTGCTGGCTGTGTGTGGCTCGAGATGATTGATATCGCATAAAATTTTGATGGTGGAGAATGCCCTTTTAATTTATTTTAGGGATTATCAGTACTTTGTTGTAAGAGGCGTTTTTTTGTCAATATCTCTCTCTGTCTTGTTCTTTTTAACTTCGGAGTTCTTTCAACCTGGTTGCTTTTTTATCCTCAGGCGAAATCCGTAAACTCATTAGATTTGGATTAGAAGGCAACCCTTTGATTCAAGATAATCAATCTTGAAGGCATCAAAACTATTCCGCACTTCCCCATATTCTATGCTTTAAAGCTATTTATATAATCATATCTGAATTATTTTCTCAGCTCTGAGCATATTATTTCGCCTGGTCTGGCAATGTCCGACTTCGTTCATAATATAGAATCATATCATCTTTAGGCTCAAAAACTTAATGAGGGATGATCCTTGAGCTAAGCTTGATCTTTACTCTGGGAAGTACCTGGTCGCATCGAGTTGGTTAACTTTATGTGCCTATTCTTTTAGAATGACGAGTTAGAATTCTAAATGGGATGGCTGGTTTATCAGGGCCAAGACGACTTGTAAATAGTTCAAGACGGAAGCAAAACGAAGGAATTTGTTGATTAAACAAGCTCTGACAACGAGCTTTATGAAAAGACGATGGTTGAGAATAGCACAGAAAATATAAGTACCTCCGGCAAAAGTGGTATCTCTTTCCTACTCCGTATTTTTGTATCTGTCTTGACTAATGGCGACGATGTTGAGTTAGATATAGGGGTCAAGATACATAATATAATTTATGTTATCTCCTTAAAAACGACAATCCGGGTCATAATCTGTTAGAGTATAGATGTATCTACTAGTAAGATAGGAAGCGGATTGGAGGAAGGTTGAAGAAGCCAGCAGTAGGTGGATGTCTTCTCCTACTTCATAAAGTTTGTTTGGACAGAAAAGAAAAACTTCCACATTATTTCTAGATGTTAAGGGTGCCTTTGATCATGTGTCAGGATAATATTGGAGAAATTATTTGGAATTACTTCCTGTTTTGATTGATGACATCGAATGTAAATTTGATCCGCTAGGTTAGAGCATTATATGTCTTTAGAAGAATATCATCAGAAATTCGTGATCCCCCAGAGATCACAGGGATTGCATGCGAAAGCATCAAAATTCCCTCCCAAGTCTGAGGGTGCACCAAGTCACGGGGACGTAAATTGCCTGTATAGATTCTAGCTGATCGTATATCTTAGCTTTCTGCTTCAGGCAGGAAGCGAACGGATTAATCTAGGCTATAAGTGGTGGCTAGTGTATATCCTTATGATTCTGATTGAACTTTTGTATCAAGAATTATTAAATATCGGTCTACCAACCGATTCGAAATAGGCATCAAGTTCCGCCAGATACTGGCAACTGATCTCTTCAAGTGGTTGACGCGGGCTAGTTTGATGGTATTGCGTACCGTGTTGCTTCCAATTCCAATATGCTTCATTTATCTGGATTTCTGCCGAGCTTTAATCCATGGGGGTACTGTGGCCAGCAAACCATTCGAATGTTTTGTTATTTTCGCTCACAAAATTTTGTAATATTTTCGATTTAAAAATATTTATGTGAATAAAAAATTGTGATTCGGGAGTATTTTTTTTGATTTTTTAAATTTGATAGGGTGAATCGAAAAATTTAATCAAGATATCACGATTCAAAGAGCGTTGGTCATTCGAATCGTTTTGTGGGTGGTGTATCGCGAAATTTTTGAGCCCGCACTTGAATACTTTATGTGTCCTTGGTTTGCCCTAATTGCTGGATTTAGACGCAGAAGAAGACTCTCTATCAATTCCTGATCTTCATCTTCTGAAAAATTTTCCTACTCATCCTGAACTCTTTCCCCAAAGCTCTTGAATCCTGGTAAAGGGTTGAGTCCTTTCTTGATGTAATTCCAGAGGTGCGCGACAAAATTTAGATGCTTCATACACTATTCGGGTGTAAGAGTCCGAGTCATATTGGGCGTCGTGCTAGTTCAATACAATTTGAAGCTTTCACAAAGAAATGGATTTTGAGAAATTTGTTTGACTATCTTGCTTGGTAATTTCGAAGATCGACTTTCAAGTCAATGTAAATTTTGAGGCTTTGTTTTCTAGGAATATCAAAGCTATAAAGAGTTCGAAGTGGTGTGCTGCGATCTTGATAAGAGTTTTTCAGTGTCTGCAAAATACACAACCACTATAATTTGTGTAGAAGCCTTAAGGCAGGAGACACTTGCATGAATGAAGCAAAGAAAGAATCATTTGACGAGTTGGCAGGCACAGTGTAACTAATAAATAAAAAAATCAAGACTTCATCTTGGTTCACCAAAAGCGAGCTAATCAAAAAATTAGTGATCAAGTCACTTGACTATGATTACTAAAGTTGCCGGATTCTGGATGATTCTTTTTGATGAACAAAGATAGTATAAGTTTGGGATACATATATTGAATATTTCCAGTCTTTTTACAGAAAATTCCAAGAACTAGCAGATCTTTCAAATTCAGATTTCAAATTGACCCCAGAGCCCACGCTAGTTTCTTCTAAATATAATCTCTTGGGGCGTTTGATCGATACGAGGAGAGTTAATATCATTCATCGTACAATGAGTTGGGAATCAGGACTAAAGGGTGAAAATATTCTTAAAAATGTTTCAGGGTAATAAATATATCAGGCCTATTTATCAATGTAGCTGACAGTTACAGCAGAATGTTTAACAACTCACTATATTCTGACGTTATCATTAAAATCTTCGACGTTGAAATTCCGGCCCACCAGTTTGTTATTTGCGTACAGAGCGAGTATTTCAAAAAAGCTTTCCAGAAACCTCAGTCTCTGAAAGAGGGAGATGCAATATCTCAAGGGTTTGCCGAAGGCGAGTCAATGATCATTGAGTTCAAGGAAGGCAGTGGCGCTGCTTACTGGAGAGTTCTGGAATATCTCTATACCGGTGACTACGCTGAGCAATTATCCACTGGGGTTTTTCGCGGTAGCCATGCTCTTGATCTATCTTGGTGCCATCCGATCTGACGTGATACTAGATGATCCTGACTTCGTTAAGCACGTGCGCGTATTCTCTCTCGCTGATATGTTCTTGATAGAGGACCTTAAGGTTTTAGCAGAGAATAAACTTGAAAACGCACTTAAATCATTTCAAATATCGAAACTGTTTGCCGATTGCGTACGAGATGTGTATGATGTTACAGAAAAAAATGGAAAGATGCGTAATATTGTGACTAATGCGAGTGTGACCAAGCTCACAGCGTTAGGAAAAAAACAATATGGAAATTCATATCAATACACCATTCCCATCATGCTGGAGTATGAGTATATGCAGGAGTTGATTCGTGATTGTGGAGACTTTGCAGTTGATTTTGCAATAACTTTTTGCAGAGCATTCATGAGGTGAATAAATGATGAATGGACATGATTTTCATTCCCATTTGAGAATGAGAATGAGCAGTTTTAAACGCACTTCCATATATCTCTTTGGCTTTATTTCTATCTTAAAGAAAATAATTTTGTGAGTCCTAGAAGGCGAAAACATACCATGTTCGCGTGGATATCCGTCTGAAAGCGAGAAGCATGTTGTCTTCCGCCCTCAAGAGTCCCGGGGAAGATTATGATACCCAAAAAAGTCAGAACTAGAAAGATAATGGAGTACTATTAGAAGGAATTTGAAATGAAAGATGGCTAGAGTAGTTTCGCTTGGCTAAGACTGTAGATGGATTCCATAAGAACAATCAAATAAAATAGCGAGTATTTTCAAGCGACTTTGATTGGCTTTTCAATCAAGCTTGAAAGATCAAGATGTGAAGTAACGGGTTGCATCATCGATTGCTCTGTTAATTAGCCCAAAATAATCCCAGTCCCATCATCAAGGCCACTTTCAACCCTTTTTTTCTCCCTCCCGTATACGAATCTCATTTAGAAATCGGGCGATATGGTGATGTCTACACGTGTATTCTTGAAGTGACTATTTTCGTGTTCTCTTGAAGCCAAAACAATGAGTTTTCGCTGACTTCTCATATTTCCGATTTGTCTGACTTGCCTCATTGAGATGATTTGGGTGGGATCTCGGTAATAATTACGTTCGTTATCACGTAAATGGGGACATCAAAACTTCTGTGAACGTACTACATCTATATATAGTATGGCGATTGACTGGACATATCAATAAAATTAGCTCTTTTGACTAGTTCCTTCTAATTTTGATTCTAGAGCAATCGGCAAGATGATGCGCTGTAAAACTTCAATCATCTCATCAAGTTCTTTTTCTGCCTCACTTCATTCACAAAAGTTTCTCCCAGAGATGGAGCGTCGTGATGCTGTTTGTAAGGGTAACTTTGAAACAATCTTGAGGTTCTCGAAGTCGATAACAATCTCATCGGAGACTTTTACGTTTTCGCTGATCTGCCCAGGAATCTCTAGATCAACTGCTTGCCCGATGTCTTCGAAGTTGGGCGTCAGGTCTTTGATCAGCTGCTGGTTGTCCTCACTGACATCAGGAAGTAGGCTGATACCGCAGTTTTTGAAGGACCTCCTTATAAGTTGACACTGATCCCGAGAAAACTCCTGCCAAGCACGGCCGACGGCCCAGGTGACTTGAATTTTTTTGTCTGATACCATCCACCTCCTTGTCTGAAGCTCTGGATGCTCCTTCTTGCGGATATGCATCTGCTCTAACAGATATTTATCCTTGAATGTCTTCTTGACGGCGGTGTCGAGAGGTTGTACAAGGCTCGTTCAACCTGAGGGTGCGACGGCAGAGGTAGTATAGTTTTCACGCATATGCTGGAGAACTCTTTGTGTCAGGACCGGTCGCGGGTGGGACGGGTCGAGGCGGGAGAGGGTACAAGACGAGGCAAGAGCGGAGAAGATCGCAAGGTGACGACAGTCACGGAGGGAGCAGGGCGAGAGGTGACGACAGTCACT
>JAKRRZ010001015.1:0-14228 GCA_022627015.2 Podosphaera aphanis
TATGAATGTGATTTTTCGGCTTAGTGCGAAGCTAAGTGGAGAACGACAGGGCAGTTAACTTCTGTCGGACACGAATTCTCTCACCTTATTTTAGAGTTTTTCTGGAATAGAGTTTGGAGCTTTCCCGTATTAGGCCTCGCTTAGACAAGATTATCACTGAAAACTACCTTATATGGATAATGATTGGCAAAAAACCCCTGTAAATGACCAGTTAGTTAACTTACCCTGGTACCACTGTACATGGGTGAGTCTTTCTCCCCTGAACACCATCTCCAAGCCAAAGAATGACTATTCCCAACCAACGCCTTCGCCATCGTAAATACACATATTCCGGATTATGGTCGCCGACATGCCAGGCTACCCCTCACTTAGGCGAGATGCATAAACAAGGGCAACAAGCCCGAGGTTTGGTACCGGGGTTATAAACCTCACAACTTTCAACTGGGTCAAAGTCTGCTGAGTTCGGTGGTACGTTACTGAGAGAGATATTCCTCTCACTAAACTTTTCCGTTGTTTTGGCTATCTTGTGAGAGGTAGCGTTGTCATTCATTACATGACGTCCAGGTCACGTGGAGGCCATCCTATGTATGAGAGGTACAATTTTCTCGTTGTATGCATTGTGTAGCGCGTCAGAAATTTATCTGTAGCTGAGTCCGAGGTATTGTGAAATCTTTCTTTTGGAGCAGCCCTCGTTTGCTAGGATTTTCACCTACAAATATTTAGTTATGGTGATTTGCGATACCATTGATTTATCAAACTTAAATGTACTTAGATTCGCTGATCATATCAAACGTAGCGCATATTGACGACATGATGACGGAGGCTGCGTCTGCGTCTGCGATGGATTTTTATGCACATACAAATTGACGGGTATCGTTTCCAAAATAGGCTTAATTGACTTTCATATTCAAGACCCTTGCGGGAAAGTCTGTCTTTTTTTGTTTTAATATTGTGGTCTAGTTGAGTCCGAGACTAATTATAGACATGTAGGTCCTCTCTACCTACAGGCCAGACACTTACACGAGACCTCTACGAGTAAAGTAAACTATCAGTATTAGGGGAAAATGCATTGATGCGACAGATATTTCTTTCTGTCTTCTCAGAACAAAAAATCTTAACGACGCAATTTTATCCATCTTTGATTACGATCCCTCCATACGCTTGCCTATTCGTTTGTCCCATCACGTCATTTTGACCTACCTTTTTATTATTTGTTGTTCATTTTTAGTGCACATCTTTCCTGGGAATGACTACGTACCAAAATTCAATGTCAGACCCGGGCCCAGATGCGGGACTTCCTGAGCTCCGGCAAGAGCTTGACGGGCTCCGACAGCAGATCACATCCCTTCAGCAAGCGCAAACTCCCCCCCCAGACACTTCTAACGTTACGATTATCAAAGACCCAGCAGCGCCCAACGGAACCCAGTTCCGACCGACCCCGTGACCAGATTACGACGATGACAAGCTCAACTATCCCGGCTGGAGACAAGTAGTGTTAGATATTTTTCGGATGGACTAGAATAACCTTGGGTATACGGATACGAGGGCGTTTCTCTTGATATATACGTCTTTGAAGGGTGAGGCTAGGACGACGGCCGGCCTCTTTTACGAAACAGGAGGTGTAAATGGTACTAAGAGCCCAGAAGGCTTTATTGCGTTTCTAGATCGAGGGAACCTGGATAGTACCCGAAGCGATAGGGCTTGTGACCAACTTTACGGCCTGCGAAAGAACGATAACCAGCGATGGTCATCATTTTTCCTTACCTAGGCTGCCAAGTTAACGGAGGCACGCGGAGATATTTGGTTTGATGAAACTAAACTTACCATGCTCAAGAATGCACTCAGCGACCACATAAAACGCGCCCTATCCGGAAACCACTTAATGTCACGTGATAATTATAGCGAATAGGTACGTATTGTTGGTCAAGAAGCCCATCAAGTTGAGAACATGGCGCCTCGGAACCGTTAGAACCCACACATCGTGGGGCTCGAGGGAAGCCTCGCGGTTCACCCTTTGAGGGCAATGGAGGCTCCAGTTACAACCGGGCCCAGATCAGCCAAAGATATCACAACAGTGATATCCAAATGAGTGGAGTCAACGGAGCTGGCGCCCAACGCGAAGGCGAAGACGAGAATCGCCCAGAACCGACTGGTCGGTCCCAGTGGAAATCCCCTGCTCAAATTGCACGGCTACGGAGAGAGAAACGCTGTTACCGCTGCAAACGCAGAGGTTGTAACACAAGGGTTTGTCCGAGGCTGTAGAGTTTAATGCTTATTTCCAAAATCACACTCCGACTAGCCCAAATGCCAAGGGCCGCTTTTACATTCCCAAAGTACGCATTTATTGGAATAAAGCCGAGTATTACTCACATCCGAGCCTGGGACAGTAAAGCTTAGGCTTATGTTGACCCCGAAACATAATTAAAAGAAAGCCGTAAGGAGAAGCTAAGACAGGAAGGGAAAGAAGCTGTATTGATGGGACATACTGATTCTATACCTAAGCAGCTCAAGATCTATGCCCCAGATCTCGGTTATACAATTCGAGCAAAAGGTGGCACACTTAATCTCCATTTAGGAAAAAATCCTTGCGATGCTAAAGGAACATTAAATTAATTGCTCGCTCGTAAAACATACGGCCGATCTTATTAAAGAGAGACTTCCCCTGAAATTCCTATTGCACTTGCTGCAAAGCGAAACGGTTTCGGTTAAATAAAACCAGAAACAGCTCTTTGGAAGACTGACTCATAGGGACATAAATTCTCAGGGAGAGTGACAAGCGTTCCGTGGGGCACAAATAGGTGAGTTGTAGAGTGGAGTCGATGGTCTTCCTAATGAAGAGATGAATCACCACGGACCCTCCGGACGGCTTTTTAATGTATATATACATTAATTTATTGTGTGGTGTGCCATCCATTATTTTAATGTATATAAGCATTAACTTAATGTATACAAACAATAATTTAATGTATGTAAACATTAATCTAATGTATTTTTTCTGCACACATTATTTTAATGTATAGAAACATTAAATTAATGTTTTTTTTCCTGAGGGTCTGTGGTGTTTCAGGCATATTTGGGCCTCAATGCAGGAGTTGCCTCATGACGAAATGGCGCCAGCAAAATTTCTACATGATCACCTGATTAAAACACCCCTGTAAGTAGTACATTTCGTCATTATTTTTTTGGGAAAAATTATAGTACTGATAGAAAAATGACTTAGAATTTCTCAGAATCTAGAATTACTAATTTTCATGTAAATTTCGTTGAGTTATATTGAGATTAGTCCATTGTGGTGCAAATATGTAGAAATTTTGCTCGCTAGTGTGTGTTATTTTATATTATTATTCTCATCCTTACATCATCGTTTAATCTTGACAGGATTTGTTGGAAATAGATATCACGTGGTTATATGTTCCTCCATATTTGTTGTGTTTTTCTTTTTGTCTTTATACTGATTTGGCGCCTTATGGCCCACGCAGGTGTCGACTTCAGTCAGATACTATCAGAACTTTTTGTGTACTTTGGATGATAATGTTAATGCGGTTAAGTCTAGAGAGAACTAAGAATATAGAGAAGTTAAGAAGACTGGAAGTGATAATAGAACAATGATGAGATTGATGATCGTATTTTCTGTGTGTCTTTCAGTCTCGCAAACATGCAGTCTTATATATACAAAGTAAGGGATCTCTAATAAAGACTATTAACCCAATTCAATTCTTACACTTGTGCCGTATCTTGTCACTCTGTGCCGTAATATCAGAAGTGTTTGCTATTGCTGTTTGTTGTTGTTGTTATTATTGTTGCTCGTGCCGGGTAACAACTGATATCTCCAATTTCGCTCTAGACAAACAGCGGGAGCTAGGCTAAAATTAGATGATCACTTTGCATCATATTGGCAAGGATAAACGTATATTCTCACAGATACGTACAATGAAGATATAGTCGTGATGAACATCATGCCTCGGATATCATTTGCAAGAATCACTACGGTTGTGGCAGGCGGCTTTTTCTTCACCACTACCGAACTATACAATCCGTGAAACTCACTCAAGGGAAACCACTCAAAAAACCTTGAGTTATCCAGACATGCCACCATCATCATTGTAGGTTCCCTCAGTAAGGTAAGGTCTGCTGGAGTCGAACCAGCGATCTTCTGTCTCCAGTGGAGTAAATGCTCAGGCTACCCAAACCCTACTTGGAAGACCGGCCTGAACGGTATACCGCTACACCATCTGACCCGTTCCTCCATATTCCTTTTGCGAAGTGACCAACAAAGTCAACATTCTTTTCATTACGCTCAACGTTGCTAATTTTGGATAGTGTGGGTCTAGCTTATTTTTGTGTTTCTTTACTCTTTTTTTTTAAATCATTCTTGTGTATGCAGCGTTATGGCTATGACACGAATGACCCTGGTGCGGTACATGGAGCGATGTCTCAACATGACATGAGGGGCACTCACATCCGAACATCATTTGAAGGCATAACTCAAAGTCAGGCGCCTTACAGCCCTCTCTACCCTCAACCGTATATGTCTGCCGCAGGAACGCAATTCAGCCACCTACGGCTGTGCTGTGTGCCTTCGACATTTTCACATACATGTACATGACCAGGCGAGGAATGTGGTGTGAGGGTCTTGCTGGATTCGAACCAGCTTTCTCCTGTCTCAAGTGGGGCATGTGCCTCGGCTACCCAGACTCAACTTGGGAGAATGGCCCGGACGGTGTACCACACCGCCATCCGACCCTTCTTTATTCTTGTATAATATTATTCTACGGACTTGGATTCTCTATCAGATAATTAAATTTACTTCTAGAACTAAGGTCTACTTGCCTCTAACTCCGTCTTACCTCTCTCTTTTCTTCCTTAAAAGATAATCCTTTAATTATCACAGGATTTACAGTGGCAGGACCTAGTACATACCGTCCTAGGCTTATGGAGAAAGACGTTAACCCAATGCTCAAACTTGGAGGGGGTATGGACAGGCCGGTACAAGGCATAATGGTCCGGGGTAGTAAAAAGGATGAATGCCCGGCAATATATCAGTGTTCTGCAGGAAATCTAGCCCGGAGATTGGAGGCAACGTCTCTTCTGGAGGTCAAACCAACTGAGCAGAGTTGGATGTAGCACGGACTCATACATACATGTAGCGACCACCATCAGACATTGATCTTTATGCTTTCGAGATTAAATCTTTCATAATCACCCTAGCGGCTTTCGTCTACGATGCAAAAAATTCTCCAGAGGCAGATATTGATTCCAAAGAAAAACTTCGGATCATTAACGTAACTAGATGGTCTAGTATTCGGTACCACTCAGTTTACGACTGTCCGTGAGCATTTGGAAGACTCCATTAAAGAGTCAAACAAAAAACCGATATTTGGAAAGACGAAAAGGATGTCACCTTTTCCCACCACAAAGGGACCAGCCAGTACTATTGGCTTCCGCCTCTCTCTCCGACGTACCCAACAATAAAGCTGTTCGAGTATGATCCAGTTGCTATGTCGTAAGACATAGAGAAACAGTTCCAAATATGTATACTGCCCCTTATGAACCTCGTCGACAAATTCAGGCTAAATATCTAAGCACATCACGCGAAAGCTTTTTCAAATAGATATAATGAATCTTTTTAATTAATTTGGGATTTTAAATCAGAAAATTCCTCTCTGCAGAGATATGTTTAGAAATAGCAGCTGGTGTCCCAAGCAAGGAACACTTTCTCATCCCTTTCGAGTTCAAACTTCAGACGGCGTTGTTTTATATTGCCTCTCAAGTGTTTTCGGAACTTTCTTCGGAAAATTAGTTTCCGGATACCTCAAATGGATGGCTACCAACGATTCTATATCTTCGGGCAGATCCTAAATAAGTTGAAATATGATTCATTACTACAAGATTGCTGGTCACAAGGAAATGAATTTTCGCAGGAAAAAAAAGAGCACACAACGATAATCTAGCAATGCAAACTAGATGAACCCCTCGTCCTTGGATAAAATCGATTATATATCAAGATATCAGCTAGGCACAGTCGCAGAAGTCTATATCTCGGGATCAGAAAATGATACCTCCTTGTACCCTGCTTATCCACACATTCTTCGTTTTTTGTATCGAAATTTTGACGTTTGAGATGGTTGTGTGTGTATGTGTGTGTGTGTGTGTTGATCTTGTATCGAAAAAGTGCTGCCGCCACTTTCTAAACTGGCTGCGCTTCCTCTCATCCAGAGTCGAGGAGTGCGACTCTTAAACATGATAATAGTTTTCAGCGCGTGTCAAGTTACCGTTGCTAAATTTCTTCGTTGCGTTAACGTTCGAGATAAAGAAGAAGAGAATCCAGGGCGCTGCATCTTTGGCAACACTTTTATGTTTTATTTTGCTAGTTCTAATTCATGTTAACGGTAGTACTCATGCCAGGCCTTTTGGGTGCAGGACGTGTGTCTGGCACGCAACGAATTCCATCAATCATATGACTATTTCTAACCCATGAGAGAATTAGATGGACATATTTGGAAGGCGCCAACAGAATAATTACACATTTGAAGATCAATAGACAATCATTGCAGCTTCCAGTTTGGAAAAATCTATTCATCCGTCCACTAACTTTTCACCTGTTATTTATACCATCATTTGCAATGAACATACTTGAAATTAGTAGGACTATCTGCATGTAGTCCTAAAGTCTATTTTACATTTCCCTACGTCTGAAAAATCTACTATTTCAAATATATCTTCTAATTCGAACAAGATCAAGAAACATCCAACAATCAACACAAAGATGATCCCCCAGGACCCCCAAAATCGAGAAGAAGAGCGCGTGTTACTAATGGGTAATTCCAATATATTAGTAAAAAGAAAAACTCTTATAGGGTTGAAAGCATGTATGAAATTTATCGACCCTAAACGCACACCTTAGACTAATCAATTATCATCATTAGTTTGTGAAGGGATAGCTCCGAGTAAAGCTATCCACATACCACCTCAGCCGATATCTGACCCAAAATGCCAGCCAGAACGTCGAGAGGAAAAAGAGATGTCATTGATTAATGAAAATGAAAATTTGGCAGAAGATATTCAGAGATCAAAAAATGAGATAAAAGAACAACTAGAAGGTTATAGGGCTAGTACGAAAATTCTGGAATTGATCGCATACCATGGCTAACTCATTGATCTTACAAGAGCTGGAATGTAAGATTCGCGAACAGACTCATAAAATTCTCGAAAATTCAGATAGCTACCTTTCGGAAAATGAAATGATAGCATCAGTTTATAAAGATCCTGAAATAAAGATGGCAATGCTACTTATGGAAGAGATGACTAAAGGTACGAAATTTTCGGCCCAAACGCATATCTTAAAGCTAAGCTAATTGATATCACAAGGGCTGGAAAGCATAGAAATAATGGTAAGTCAAGGTAATCACGATCTTCCATGTTCCTTTGATCGAGGAGAGAGAATCCATGTTCCAAGCGTGGTTTCAATGGCAGCGAATTCTGTAAAAGAATTGGGTGAAGGTAAAGTAATTTTCATCCCTAATCGCATATCATAGGCTAAATCAATTGATCTCACAAGCACTGTGTAAGGCACTCTATACACCATCTCAAGGCAGTGAGGACTCTAGTAGTAGGACATCATCTCGAGCTAGTGACGACTCTAGAAGTAATTCGGAATCTATACAGATTCAACCAGACTCTCTGTCCCACCAAGAAAAGGGTAGTGTATTGCCAGTGGATAATTCGGATGTACGGTTGGCTTCAGAAGCTCCAAAAGAATTGAGAGCAAGCAAGGGTAAGGGTAAGGGTAAGGGGCTCCTTGATCCTAACCGCAAATCATACGCTAATCAATTAATATGACAAGATCGGGAAGGATCACCCCAGAAATCTAGTAAAGCTATCCATACATCACTGCAAGCCAGTTACGACTCTGAGAGCAGACCAGACTCCAAAAAAAATCGACCAGACTCTCTGTCCCACCAAAAAAAGGGTAGTGTATTGCCAGTGGATAATTCGGATGTACGGTTGGCTTCAGAAGCTTCAAAAGAATTGAGAGCAAGCAAGGGTAAGGGTAAGGGTAAGGGTAAGGGGCTCCTTGATCCTAACCGCAAATCATACGCTAATCAATTAATATGATAAGATCGTGAAGGATCACCCCAGAAATCTAGTAAAGCTATCCATACATCACCGCAAACCAGTTACGACTCTAGAAGTAGGTCGGAATCTGTAAAGATTCAACTAGACTCTGAAAGTAGACCAGACTTCCCGGCCCACAGAGAAAAGGGTAGTGTATCATCAATAGACAATTTGAATATACGATTAGCTGCAGAAATTCTAAAAGAATTTGGAATAAACAAAAGTGAGGGCCTCCTTGATCCTAACCGTAGATCTTAAGCTAATCTACACTTCATCTCAAGCTAGCTACGACGACTCTAAGAGCAGACTAGACTCTGAAAGTCAACAAGACTCTAAGAATAGTTCAGAATCTAAAAATATTCGACCAGACTCTATGTCCCACCAAGAAAAGGGTAGTGTATTGCCAGTGCAGAATTCGGATGTACGGTTGGCTTCAGAACTTCAAAAAGAATTGAGAATAAGCAAGGGTAAGGGGCTTCTTGATCCTAACCACAAATCTTAAGCTAATAATTTGATAAAATAAGATTTTGAAGGATCATATCCAAAACCTGGCATGGTAAATCAGTCAAAATCCCAAACCATCCACGGTCGTAGGAGTCAAAAACGTAAAGGTAAACCATGTCAAAGTCCCTCCGTGAAAAAACTTACTACATCCGATGATTCGAAACAAAGTTTATCATCTGAGGGTTCCTCGTATTCACTGTTTGCTAAGTTAAAGAGCATTCTTATATATTCCTTGGGCCAGCTTAAACAAGCAATCGAAAAAGTAGAACAGTTCATTGTCGAGTGGAAAGAAGCAGAAGAATTTTATGACGATAAACGCACGATTATAGGCTCAGAATTGAAAGATAAAAGAAAATCTACCTGCCAGAAAAAAGCCGAGTACATTTCCTTCAGAGCAAGGATCCAGAAACTAAAAAAAAAAATGATCGAAACTACGGAAGAAGCTCTTGACATTTTGCTAAGCTATACCTATTGTAAAATGAGTGGACTCATAAGAGTATTAATGTGGATTGGCTCGGTGGGAGATATGATAAAAGATGGAATTACAGGTATATTTGAAATATGCGCTCGTCGATCTTTAATATTAGCAAAAGCATTCCTACAAACAATAGGAAAAATGGTGCTTTCTCTGGATACTTCTATAAATGTTTTGGAAAATCGGTGCAATCGTCTTAGTTGCATAACGGAGAAAAAAATGAACAGTTTCGAACCCTCCGAGTGTTCCAGTGAGAATTCAGCCACTCTGGGATCGGACTCATCAGACATGGATATTGAAAGTTAGATGATACTCTGGTATTTTCATCTTTTTCCGCCTATTCAAGCGTCAGTATATATCTAGTGGCATCGCAAATTGTATAGGGAAAGCAAAAAAAGAATTAGTTTATTTAGCCAGTTACTAGCGTTCTAAGCGATTTATTACTTATTTGTCTTTATTGGTACATGCAAATTTTGTGATGATTAAATCCAGATAGAATTATGAATACATGGAGTAATCCTTAGCGGGGAAGGGGGGGTAATTTAGTAGTAGTACTTCGATTGGACAGAGGCTAACCTGAGTCTGGTCTCGTGATAGTGTTGGAAAATTCGTATCAAAATTGTACGGACGTATTTACATTTCAGTTAAAAAATTCCCTGTCTAAATCGGGTTTCGGTGAAGGGCTATGGCTACTGCAGCTTTCAGTCAGGTTGTTACGGTTTGACCGTGTTGTGGTTTGGGTGGGAACCTAAGCTAGATACAATTTAAGCGAATGACATCAAGGCAGATACGGGAATCGTAATTGACGTGCACATGTAAAGAGCGTCTTACTTACAACTTTCTGGACTAAAACGAGAGATGTGTTTGGTGAACGGTCTGAGAGGACAGGAAAGGGTGATATTAGGAAGGTGGGATATGGAGTATAAATAGCTTCCTTTCTTCCTCAGATAGTTCAATATATCGTTTTCTACCCCAGCCAGCTATGGACTCCGTTACACAGGTCCAGGATATTTCGCGTCCAGATGATAACCAGGCTCGGGTAAATAAATCTACGCCTCTATCCTCAACAGTGCCTCCACCGCTTCCCTAAGCTGGGCGGGCAAGATATTAAGTCTTTCGAACATGATACATCCCTGCCTCTTGAGCACGATCGATGCAATTTACAGCTCTCGGACAGTGAAATTGGACTAGGACTATCTTGGGAGATATTTGAAATCTCAAGGTATAGGTACAAAAGAATCAAAGTTACACAAGAGAACACTACAACATGGTGCCCTTGACGTGTCTAACTGTCTTCTCTGAGTTGCTGACCATGACGACCGAATTCGTTCTGGCACGCAAAGGGCACGCATAAGGCTCTGAGTCGGTGTTAGAAATTAAGGTCCAGTATGTCTAAAGATTCTAATTTCTGAATATGACCATCAAGATCATGATTGGTCTAATCGATGATGCCTCTATTGTGGTCACGTAATAATACATTTAGCCGCGCCCAGAATTTAGAGGCTGGGGATTGTTATGGGTCAGAAGTCAAGAGGTTGGTTGATACTAGATCACTGGAAGTACCAGATCACCAGGACCATAGAAATATGTATATAAGGATAGGTTCTCTTTAGCATGTATCATCTATATATTTTGACCGAATATATATATATTTATTTTATATTGAGAAGAGAAATCGATTCCCAACACAAACTACCGTCAGTCATATATATTGAATTGTTCCCATAGTTCTTCGAGATCTTTCCTCCTAGAATTCACATACAATTTTAGACAGTCGGTTTAGATAGTAAGTCAAGAAGAGACAAGTACGTGCGCAAAAATTAAGTTGCGGCGCCATCATGGTTTCCATGAGAGCCGAAGCTTTTTTGCCGAGGTTTTGCCCGATCTGCGTGATCCCTTGATGAAAAAAATTAAAGACGTTTTGGAGGACCAGGCGGATTTTTTGCTGAGAGTTTTCCCGGTTGAGTATAACAGTTTCGACATAAAAGGCGTGGGCGTTGATATGTCGAAAGGTAGTTTGTTTCTTAACTGAAGAAGGAATCTACAACTGCTAACCAAACAGGCTTTATATACATATCCCTCTCGTACACTTTTCGTATCGAAACAACCTAACTATTCGTTGACTAGATAAACCTAGATCTGGAGTGGCGAGACTCCGATCCTCTATAGCTTTTAGACTCCTCTGTATGTAGCAACGAGGTCATCGGCTTACTAGCCGTCACATAGAGTAAGTCTCGCTCAGGGTTTTGGAAATTAGTAAAGTAAATTTCCTATTTAAATTCCCCCAAAAAATTCCAAAGCGTTAGCTTCGTAGAACTGGCAGTATATTTGGCTCAACTGTCCAGATTCAATTGAAAAAGATGATGTAAATGATACAGGCCAAAGTCTCCGAAATTCATAAAAAAATCGGTGCTTGATTCCTTGAGTTATTTTTATATATTTCTGACAAACTTTTCTTGTTCAAAAATGTCTTTCCGCTACTATTTTGATGACCATTCCCTTGTTTAATTTTCCTTTAAAACTCCTGCAGATTTCCGGATCACTTCTTCAAAAATTGACCCAGATCTTCATGATTTAAAACAATTTATATATCACTTACAATAAATAGAGTTTTCTCTTTCACACATACGTGTATCATTAACACCACAAAATCATGACTTTGGTTTAACTTTAAAACGACGTAAAACGTTGAAGTTTTTCCGGGACTCTCTATGGAAGGCTCGTGCACTTGCTTGAGTTCAGCAGATTCCGAGACAATTTGGTGCTAGATAAACACAGTGTTGCTAGAGAGTAATGTATTTTAAGTTGAAAATGAATCATATTTGATGATAGAGATCTAGGTGATACTTAAAGAAGGTATCCCCAAAACAGTGGTGGGTTGAAAGAGGAATTTCTTTGGGAAAAGGCACCAGCCAGGGTAGTTGCGAGAAGACTTTTCAGAGCAGGTAACTATGTAGAAAGTCTTTTGCAACGCCTGAGCATTGTTAGCGATTTTTATAATGTTTTTTGAGGATATGACTTGCGCTTCTTCTGTTAGGGAGTGTTTGTGACAAGTGTGTATCTGAGCAAGAGGTTTGAGGTGTTAAGGGCTGTGCCCGAGAAGTTAGCTGGTCGTAGGAACCAGCCAGGTCTTGGAATAACGTCGGTCACCTACTTCTGGGCCCCCCATTATTCTTTCGATCTTAATGCCTCAATATACCGAAAATAATCTTCAAGAGGCCCTTGAAGCTCTCGCAAATGGGCAAAGTCGAAAAAAAGCTTATCGAAATGGGGCGTTCCGCGATCAACACTTCAGAATCGTCTGAAGGGTGTTCAGTCTCGCGATGTGGCATCTTCTGACTCACAGAGGCTTTCACTGACCCAGGAAAATTGTTTGGCTGAATGGATCCGAGTTCAGGGCAACTTAGGCCTGCCACCAAGTCATGGCTGAGCGGATTCGACGAGTTGACGGCAACTTCTAGCCGCTCGGAAAAAATTGGGTTCAGAAATTTATCAATAGAGATCCATCAATTAAGGTCCAGAGATGTAGGGCAATTGATTTTCAGCGTGTCAATGGTGCCTCAGAAAATATTATTAGGCCATGGTTTGATAGACTCGCTGAATCCGAGATCACGGCAATTAAACCCTGCAATCGAGACAATATGGACGAGACCGGAATTTTAGAAGGTAGGGGACCAAATGGCTTGGTCCTTGGATCATCAGAGTGCCGTTCAATATTAAAGAAGCAGCCAGGATCGCGTGCTTGGACGTCCATTATTGAGTGTATCTTAGCAACCGGGGAAGCGCTTCCTCCGCTTGTAACATACAAGGCTATCAACGTCCAGCAGCAGTGGACCCCTTTGGACATGACTTCCTACGCATCCTGGAAGTGCACAGCAACAGAAAACGGGTGGATTACGAATACCACTGCTGTTGAATGGCTAAAAGAAGTGTTTTTACCTTTGACTGCACTAGGTGATCCTCAGGAAAAGAGATTGCTGAGCGTAGATGACCACGGAAGCCACCAAACAACTGAATTTATGTGCATGTGTTGGAAATGCTAATGCTTCTGGGTGATAGGCATTAATATTTCCTAGTGCCCAGCTAGATCTTCACATTTGTCTCTAGTTAACTGACTCTTTCTGAGACTCACATTCTGTAACAATATGGAAATTATGGGGTTTTGTTTCACATATATTTCAGGGTTATCAGATATGGTGTTTCAAAGGTTCACAACTTAGGTGAATATTAATGGGTTGTCTATTCTGGGAATACTCCATTCTTAACTTGTATAAGAGAGTATCTATTCTCTTTCTTAACTTATCTTAATTTCTTACTTTCTTAACTTATCTTAAGTGACTTATCCGCTTCACTTGATCACCCTCTGAATTTCTCTTTCTCTCTAGTGAAATTCCAACAGCATGTGCTTCCAAAATAATGTCAACTTACTTTTCCTACCATTCCACACATCTCACGTCCTCCAGCCTCTTGATCAGTCGGTATTAGGCCCCCTCAAAACGGCATATCGGAAACAGCTTTGATTCATTGCCGAATGGGATGCCGGTGCAGTTATAGGCAAGAGGAATTTCATTACATGCTACAGTAAGGCACGCCGGGTAGCCTTAACTAGTAAAAATATTATCCGTGGATGGAAATGGACGGGGTTATGGCCGGTCAACGTAGCAAAGCCGCTCAGTAGTCCTTTGATGCTCACCAGCACTTCGACACCCTCCCAACCTACTTATAACGCACATCCGGGGAAATTGAGTGTAAAATCTAAAATGAAGATCGCAAATGAGACTTCGCCAGTACTTTTGTTGCCCCCAAGAAAGAAGGATGAACTTCGGGTCAGATGAGATTATCAAGCGAGGGTAAGTATGATAAGATTACTCTACGCCTACTTTTTCGAAAGATTCAAAACAGCTTTGAAGAGAAGGACTACCAAATCGCAGCAGCTCAGCAATAAATTGAGGCACTTGGGTCACAGGTTGAGGCTGGTAGGGCAAGGAAACGTAGGAGAGTTCAAACGTGTCAAGAATGCTGAGTCATCTAGCGGGCCTTGGCACGCACACACATAAACATTCTCTACACATGTAATTATCTATATCATCTATTCTTGATAACATACAATTGTATATTCTATCTTATCTTCTAT
>JAKRRZ010001016.1:0-14224 GCA_022627015.2 Podosphaera aphanis
CGCGTGGATGAATGGGGATCCTGAAGGGAAAGATTGCGACTCTTCTTGGCTATCCCAGATATGCGAACATACTGAGCGTTTACAGCCGGCACCGCGTGAAGGTGAAGAGTTCGACTTTGCCAGCCTTCTGTAGACAGTAAAAGCAACGATGAATATTGAAGTGCGTAGATGAGGGAGGGGGAGAAAATGATCAAAGCGGCAGTCCATTAAAAAGCCTGATCACTCAGGCCGACATTTTCAATTTCTTTCGGTGTGAAGACTAGTAGGCAGGGATTATATAAGACTAGTAGGGATAATATTCATAAGCGAGGTTTTAGTGCATGCTGAAAACTAACCTTGGGGGTAGAGTATTAACTACGAAATGAAACTATTGACTCCCGTCCCTCAAACGCCTTACATAATCCTAATATATCACGTGAACCCCTGTATGCCCAGCTCCATTCCAACGTCAGATGCATATACTTTCCATCAGGTCTAGACAGAATCATTTGATGATAGATCAATCGTGAACCAAAGCTTATAGTCAAAAACGGGTGGAATACGGACGGATTTCGTGGGATAGAAGTCCTTGGAATTTGAGATGAAAGCGGGGTAAATTGGAAGATGAGGCTCTGTGAGTGAGGGAACAAGCGAGCTTGTCAGACTATGTAAAGGGGCATGGATATATCCCTGAATAGCGTCGCCGATCGATGACGATCGCATTAGATTGAATACCCCTGTTGCTCTGTACGTGATCCGAGCATCCCTGTAAGCTTCCTTGACGAAGCCAACGTCGACCGTCTTCCTTTGGCAGTTTCAGCGGACAAGGCCTCGTCCACAATGGATGAACTCACCGTGGTGTGGATATGCTTTCTAACCGCTCACGGCTTCTCGCGTCAAAAGTGCAGCATCATCATCATCATCATCATCATAATGCAGACCATGTTGACGGACGGAAATTTTGCAACAGGGTAGGTATGTAGGTGGGGTTGGCATAGTGGACCCCGCAATGAAAAAATTGTCGCGGAGCACGAATCCGCCGTTTCGATTGGACGGTGGCTTAAGAGTGGCAGGGATCTATCCACCTATGCCCGTTCCTTATCCAAAGTAACAACGATTTGTATGCGACTTCACAACATAAATTGTTGAAGTAGCCGTCGCATAATTTGGTCTAGTTCACCACAATCCGTGGTCCTCGTTGAGATGGTCATTTTCCTTTCATCTTTCTAAAAAGATGATTTTGTTGGGCGTAAAGGGTAAAACATGGCTAGCTCGGCTACAGCCCAACCCCACTAAGCCCCTGTCAAGACATTGGCGGGGTTACACTCCAGATTTGCATTCCACCCGGGCTGAACAATAGAGATCAGGGCATTGCCTTTCTAGGCCACCAATGTGAATATCAGATCACTTATTGGTTGTAAGAAATAGAATCACATAGCTAGTATTGCCATGTAGAAAAGGTTTGGTCGGCATTAATGTGAAGACGATAAAACTGAGCTACTGAATTGACAAATACAAGGTATACTGCCATCTTAATCTCTACCCTAAAAATTTTGTCTTATCCAGATTTGCAATCTTTTAGGGTTAGCTAGCCCAAAGAAGCTTTCGTGCATTTCTATACGATATATCACTTAATTATTGCAACGGTAGGGTGGACTTGCTCAACTCTCTATCAAATCGAGGAGTCACAATCTGTTCCTAACTAACCAAGAATTGTGCGCTATGAAATAGAAAATGACAGCAGCGAGACTCATTTTTAGAATCTCCTAACACAAAAAAAATTTTCTAGTTCTGAGGACGTGAGATTTCTCAAAAACGACCATGTAATCTCTGTTTGGATATGGCAAAACCCATTAATGAAGAATCCCTGATCCAGCAAGGTACCGTCGACATAGCATCCGGTAATTATCGATGTAATTTTTTTCGGTTTCGGTTCAGTATTATGCAGGCCTAGTATGTATTACAAACGATGATATATCAAATTGATGTTTCGCCGATGTCTTCTGGTATAATGGCGGAAATAGAAAGCAAGTGCCAATTTCAATAAACAAGCATGCAAGGAAACGCTATCAGACACTTAGTGGTGCCGTTAGGTGAAACGCCGTTCCCCTACCCAAACTCCATGTAAATACCCAAGGCCATACTCTGCAAATATTTTTTTAGTAGGATACTAAACGCCTTCCGCAGGGGACTGGCGATGTCACTCCACTTATTGCCATATCATTACGGATCGTATTCCGGCACTTTGTGGGCGCGGTAGGACTTTCCTCAAGTTGAGCTTGGCCAAATGCATAGGTTTGAGCTCTACTGAATTTAGCACGGTTTTGTCTCAAGCGACCCATTTCACGTTCACATGTGTAAGCGTGCTCTTTGTCGTCCATTTCAACATAGTTTTGTGGGAAGCAACGATTTCGGTGCTGGGCATAGAACGCACTGTATCCACCGTCAAGGATGTAGATTTCGGGATACGTTAGCTTAGGGTAATTCTCGTCATTCGCAGAACGATCCTGTTTACGGATGTGCCGTGCCATGATTGGTGCTCGATGGGCAGAGTACTCGCAGTGAAATATTAGCAGGGTCTGGCCGGGCGAAGGGGTATCAAATAATTCGGCGGCGAGTAAATCCTTGTCATTGAAATTAACAGCGCCGTCAATATGCCCTCCCTCAAATTCATACTCAAACCGGCAATCTACTATCATACTTTTTTCATAATGACTCTTATAATCACCATCGAGAATTTTGACGAGAGTATCTAGGTTAATCCTTGGTATGCTGTCAGGGTTCCCTTCCTGGAAAAAGTGTGGCAGTATCGGCTGGTGAATTTCGTCTATATCCATGACAAGGTGGAGATTGCTAACGACAGCATCGTTGGGCTTTGATTTTTCGACATCGCCTGGATGCTCAAACATGCTTAGTGATCGTCTATATTGTTTCCTGGGACGGATTGTCAATTTTGAAGATCTTCTAGAACAATTCCCTAGGGGTGATCCGGTTAATCTCGTGCCTGGATTCATGCTTCCAAAAGCTTTGCCTAATCGTGGGGGAACATTATGGGATGATGTGGGACTAGGTGCAGATGAAACTCTTCGTTCGTGAGGAGGTGAGTCCAAAAAACACTCTTCAAGTGAAACGGAAGTAGACGTAGATAGTTTGCTCCTGCCAGCACCAAAATTGAATTGAGGAACCTGGTTGTCCGTTAAGCAATACCCCAAAGAGCTTGAAGAGCATCCTCTTGTTTTCGAGAGGCTTAGCCTAGCAGAATGTGTCTTCTTTCGCCTGTATATGGGTCAGTTTTTTACTATGGAATAATTGTGTTGTATGTTTTGCGTACTCTAGACAGTTGGTGGGCCGAGGAGGCTCAAGATGAGAGGACCGTTTCGGAGATGCAGCTTTGTTCGTTGGGGAGATGCCAGGAGTTGGAGAATCAATATGGGAGAAATGTGGCTGTTTGTGGGGAAGTGGAGAAATGTCCATAATGTCATGAAGCGTTGCAGGAGATGACGGTTGTAGAGGGGGTGTTGTTACAGACTCTGCATTATATCAGTAATCTAATTCTGTCAAGTTTTCAGTGGCAGGTCGTACCACGAAAACCAATTGCCCCAAATAGATTAGATGTGAAGAGGGATCGTCGTGGGGTTGGCAGTTGAGGGCTGTAGAAAGATTAGCAACTGAGTAGGTTTTTAAAATATGCTGACGCACCTCATGTCAATGTGAAAATTCTGAGACAGATCAGCTGCCAGACTAGCGGTTGGAGAAGTGCCCCGAGTTTCTTTGCTCTGAAAGCAGTCAGAGGTGCTTGTTCTTTTCGTGCTATTATCTCGGAAATTAAATGCTCCTGGCCCAAAAAGATTCGAGGAAAAGTGATGTGTATGAGAGTGAGGATTATAGATTTCGTTGTGACCCCATGTAGGCATGAAAGACGGTGCCCGCATCGAAGCTAGTGGTGATGAAGCCTCCATGGTGATTTTCGAAATTAAGAAAAGTAACCGCCAGGGAGTCTTGTTTTAGAGGACAAGCAAAACCGTGAGGTGAATTCCAGCGTTGGCACGGTTGTAATAAAATTAGGCAGACGGCGATGATTAATTATGAATTCGAGGAAAGCAGATCCGTAGTTATAAAAATTCGACTTAAGTTGTCTCGGTCCTCAAACAACTTTCCAGGGCGAGTAAACGAGAGACGAAATATCAGATTAGGGAGTGGACCAAAGGAATTAAATAAAAGTAGTAGTAGATTCTGTTGTTGCTGTTGCTGTTTTAACAGTGTTGTTGTAGTAATAGTAGTGGTATTAGCTCGACGTCGACATCGAGATAGATCGAAGGTTAATTGTCAATTTTTTCTTGGTGCCGGAGGCTCGAAATACAAGTTGGATGGATCCGTAGTCGATTACCTTGCTTGCTCAGACGAAGATAGTACATACGAAAGGCTGGAATGGAACCTCTCGATGCCTGAAGTCTTCGAGGGAGTAAGAAGGATGTATCGGGACCTTGGGATGGTAAGAGAGATGGAGCGAGGGAAGAGTCTGATAAAGAAAGCAAGAGACAAAAACTGGTGGAGCAAGAGCGTTGTTGTCAGGGCGATTTCCCTGAAGGTTGAGGCATGGATTAGAGGTTAATCGGATTTGACGCGCCTATTCGGGGAATATCAGCCCCGTCGCTGACAGATTTAAGAGTCTTCAAATTTGACCGGGGGATGGTCGCCAAACAGAGAGGGAGCGTGTGGGTGCGAGTGTGTACTAACTAATCTAGTCTGTATTTGAGATGTGACATACCTCAGTCGCTATATTAGTTGGTGAGTTGTGCAAATAGAGTCTGTCCAAATGTATTTTAATTTTTTATATCTCATCTCGAGCTCTACGGGTGGTGAAGAAAGACAGAATTTAAATCGGATAGAAGTATTCTTAACCCTTTCTTCGTCTTCGATACATTCGTCTTCTGCCGACGATTTTGGCTCAGCAGAAGGGAAGCAGAAAACGGCTGGAATGTTCAAATGTGGACCCTACAGCGACTACTTGATCCACTAATATCTCGATACCAAATCTTTTGCCTTGGAGGTCCCGGCTCGATCCTCCCGCGAACAAATACCTGGGATATTATATGTCTGGATCGAGATCAAAGACCTCTTTGATTTCGCGACTGCCTTGTTTCCTTGTTGCCTTGCAAGTTATTATGAAGGGCCTTATTGTATGATCGGTCGGACAAGCTTCGCTCGCTAGAGAAGCAAAAAAAAGGAAAAAAACGGACGACCAGCATCCACAGATCATCAAAAGCTTAGAAAGATCCCTACTATCTTCACCAATAGATTCTCACTATTCGGAGGCTTCCTGCCTTTGGAGCTAGCGGGGGACCTGCCTGTGAAGGTTCCCGGACGTACAGCTCTGCATTTCAAGCAATTAGAAGTCCTAATCTCCTAGCGAACGTCTATTCTCCCCGCCTTGTTATAGACAGTGAGGTCACAGTAGTGCACACTGAAATCTTACATTTAATATCTTTGTGACAATGTGGCCCAGCGCCTGGCGACATTCGGCGATGGTTTATTTCCTGACCAAGTCGCTGTGTCATACATAAAATTTACCTTGGCAACAGGACGACGCGATATCAATATTGACTGCACCCTCATGTGGTGGAAGACTTCCATGTCATTCCATACACATATATATTTTTTCCATAATAAACGTATTAAATGTCGATTGTTGCTATCATCAGACACATTTACCTGTTTAATGGTCGTACAAGGTCACGATATCATAAGATATGTTGTCATAAGTGTGAACTTATGAACCAACCGTAGGGATAACATATTACATGGACATGTAAATAATTGGACTTTTCTATCTGCACTTCCTCAGATACACGGAGTTGATTTTGATCGATCAATCAAGACGATCTTCGCTGACTCTTTATCAGTGAACTCTTTTAACTTGTCACGCGCTGGTGTGTTAAAACGTGTATATCAAATGATATATAATTGATAAGTGTCCTGTGTCGGGGAGTCTTTGACAGAATAATTCGACGGCTGGTGGAACTGTAATTATTGTCCATATGAGAAACGCTAGTCCAAGAGAAGTAAGCCAGTCAGTTAAGCCAATCACCGACCCCCATATTTCAGGGTCTGTTGGTTGGCCAATCAGTTGAGTCAGTCAGCCGGTCAGCCGGTCAGCCGGTCAACCCATCAGCCAGCCAGCCTTCTAGTAGCCGCAGCTAGGCATAGCCGCGCACAGGAGAGACAATTTTTTCGTTAGGTTGTCAGGACGAACCTCACTGATTCAGAAAGCGCGGTGTGCGTGTCCCGGTCAACGCGCCGCCACTTAAGCAAAACTCACACCATTTATATAACACAAGGGGTCAAACATCGCATGGAAGCTTTAGCAGCACAAGACAAATAAATGTAAGTGGATGATCCGCTTACTATTCAATCCAGGAGGACCAATAAGTGGCCCCCATTTTGCACAAGTTTCACTTGACTCACAACTAGAGCAGGGGGAGAAGGGAATTAGATGTATGAATTTTCTGAATAAGATTCTTCCAATTTCCTCATATTTCATGCAGACCGGCAAAAAAGCAAGGTCCCGAGTAATAGAATAAATCCTTTTATCGGCCCTCTATGTCTCTGTGTCTGTCGGGCCGAGTTACGCAAATAGATCTCAAGGCGAACTATTTCACACTGCTGAAGAGTTGAGATCGATTTCAAGTGACTATCAACTCAGTCTCGTGAAGGAATCTGAACGGGTCAATCTGCACTTGTGTACGCAAGCACGCTTTACATAAATGAGTTATTGACCAGGAAATCAGCCCTGCCGAATGTCCAAGCTCCTTATTTTTCCATGAGATAGATACAGTGGGCTAAGTAACAAGCTAAGATCACAGCGAATTAATAGCTTTGGCTATGTTAAGGCCATTTACTAGCACATGTACACGCACATTTATATGTGTGTAATTGAGGAAATGGAGGACTTGACCTCCTGTAGATCAAAGAACGACAGGCCGACCGTTGAGAAACTGGAGACGAACTTAACTAAATGCCATGGTTTCATCTTGCTCAGCCTTGATATCGCTTAGCCCTAATCCTCGTTAAATTCTGACCTACATTAACTTGATTTGAGCGCGCGGACTTCGAGCTATTCCACCGTGCCAGCCTTGTTGAGACATTCACATTTTAACCCCCATAGTTTGGGGAGGCTGGTTAATTGGTCAGTGAGTTGTTAGACGCGCCAATTAAAAAGTCTAAATTAACGAATGAATTTGTGAGCGAACAAATACAGTACTTTGGTACCAGGGTAGATTTGGCACAGTCGAGCAAGACTTCACATAACAACAGCACCTTCAATGTTCAGAGATATCAAAATCCAAGAACATGGTTCTATGTATGCAGCTTCATTACTTCTCTCATAGGCTTTAATTTCTATAAACACGCATATTGAAGGTGTTCTGGTTGTGCGAGATCTTGCCTCACTGTGCCAAATCTACCCCGGTACCATTGTACATGCTGTGTGCACACTGTTGATATTCTAATCAAGCTACAAAAAAAGTGATTGATTGCATTCAAAATTCATGGGTAAATTTCCGGTTTGTAAGTCGTGCGAAATCAACCTAAGATAAAGGCGTACACGTAATAGAATTAGGTGCGAATGAAACCAAAAATCTTGCTTGCAATGAAGTTATCTGCGATGCATATTGACTGTACTTACTAGTATTTTTATTCTTACCTGAGATGAAAACATTATGATGACATTGAAATTCTGGCAAGCGGTATGTCAGCTCCCTGCTATTTCTCGGTCAGTCATGACAGCTGAACGAAAGGCTTTAATTTTTGATTTGTTCTGAAATATTTCAATATGGCGTCACATAAATGTACATGTAATTATGTATCAAGGAGTAAGTACACGTAGTCCAAGGATCCCTGATTTAATGGTGTTTTTGATGGCCACATACAGGTCTACTGGGGTATTGAAAATAACCTTGCAAGAAAATCGTGTTCGTAAACATACATATTTGAAGCCTGTGAATATACACGAGTTTCTAGTAGAGTTATTTTAAATACCCCGATAGCCGCTTACATGTAACGCTCGTGTCTGCTAGTTAAATGATTGCAATTTGGGATAAACATATTTAGAAGTATGTGTAGAAAATGGAAATCGATGATGTGTGCATACTAAGTCATGTTTACATGTACTATGGTATGCCGAAAAGAAAGTTGAATCTCGGGGTGAGTAAGTATCGTTTGTTTTTGCGTTCCATTATACGAATAACACTACGAATAACACAAGCAACACTTTCACAGTTGTATCAAAATCGAGCAAGGCATGATTAGCAACTAAAGTGATGTGCTCGGATATTGGACCATTGCGCCATCCGACCCATATCACATTTGATATGACGTGTACAGTACTATTCCTCCAGGATAGTGTCCGTCCAGTGGAGAAAACTCCCGCTTCAGGGGCCTGATCCCTACTAGTTTCAAGGCTTACTGAAGCCTAAAGTTATTGCCTGGAACGTTAGGTGGCTACCGATTTTCATGACCCTCACATCAACATCACTCTTCATCATTGCAGCTATCATCAACTTCAACAGCAAGACTATTAACATCCGTATTGAAAATATCTGCATTCTAATATTCCCACAAAGTATAAAATACGAAGAAAATACAAATCTCATCCGTTGCTGAAGAAGCTGAAGAAGCCCCCTTGATCTGAAAAGAGAGGAAGAAGTAAGCTGGACCAATGAGGCTGGACCGATGAGAATTGGATAAAATTTCTCTATAATGATAAGATTTGATCTACAAATGGCTTATACCCAAGAAATTGAACTACCCGAAAGGTCTTTAACTTAATTTTTAGCTCAAACCTCAGTGGACTAATCATCCGATCAGTATTGTTGAAGATTTCCTACCACCGGCTTGATAATGAAGAATCAGATAAGTTGAGACAATATCTTGAATGGATATACTGGAGATACTTTGCGTATTCTTGAGCTTGCACGATTTACGAACAACGGAAGGGATTCATCACCACCATCGAGTGGCCGCTTTACCACGACCTTGACTCAATGAAGCATTTCTGAAACCGTGAAGGACTACTCACAGTAACATTATTCGAGGCTGGATGGTGGCAAACAGAAGTGGTCTTACGACGAACTTTGAGAGGAGGTGAATAAAGCATGGACATGGGATCATACTACGAAGCCGGAAAAGTTTGAAAAATTCATTAGTATGAAGATATAAAGCTTTTTTGTGTGATAGAGGAGGCATATGAAACCATAGATGAACGTGTGCAGCAATCATTTTGCTCACTAGGAAGAGTAGAAGGGTCGGATGGTGCAGTGGTACACCGTCCTGGCCGTTGTCCCAAGTGGACTCTGGGCAGCTTGGATACATGCCCCACTCGAGACAGGTGAAAGCTGGTTCGAATCCAGTAAGACCCGTTAACCACACTTACTCGCGGGGGTGTTTTTCTCATAGCTTGATGAAAGCATATTCAGATAACCACGGGTTTTTCCCGCTTTTCCCTCTGGTGGGTATTCACGGAAGAGGTTACATGTCGCAAGACGTTATCCTCGTAGTGG
Organism: Podosphaera aphanis; assembly: GCA_022627015.2. Classification (NCBI taxonomy): domain Eukaryota; kingdom Fungi; phylum Ascomycota; class Leotiomycetes; order Helotiales; family Erysiphaceae; genus Podosphaera; species Podosphaera aphanis. Next base: position 9,537 of record JAKRRZ010001016.1, read on the forward strand.
TACCTGCAAATGAAATCTGAGTATGAGTGTTCCAAAACGTCAAAATGAGTCATTCTATGAGAAACACACCTTCCGTAATCATTCGTGTCATAGCTTCAGGCTGCATACACAACAATGATTTTTTTTTTAAAAAAGTAGAAATAAAATGACTCGATTTGGTTTAGCTTCAAGAATTAGCGTTGTTTACACAATCTCGGCCGGATAAAAACACCATACAAATAATCCTTGTCAAATCAATTAAAAGAATATTAAAAAATTAATTTCTAATGATATGATACCGAATCAGGAAAGGTGGATTTCAAAAGCCCCCGCTTTTTGCTCCGCTGGACAAAACCTAGCCTGGAGGAATAGTCGAGTCAGTTCGCCTTGAGTCAAAATTAGCCGAAGTCCGTGTGCTATGGTGTAGAGTTGGTAAGGTATGTGCACTCCCTGCACATATTTTGTAGATGTGGCGTACAAATCTTAGATTATTCGACGAACCCTGCTTTGTCTCATCCCCTACGACCTGGTAAGGTCAAAGACGGTCGATGGTAGGGACTTGAGCCAGCTGCGTCGCTTATCAAAATAAAAAATTTCGGGGCGTGACCCACGCTTGATCTGCTGCCATCACAGGACCAGCATGATGGCCACCGTTTCACGATCCGACAGCGAGCGGTTACATTGAGCGAAGAAATGGGAGAACTTCATGTCTCTGCGCAGAGCAAGTCCGCTCAGCTGAACTTCCCTGCATCGGAATTCGAGCCCTGGGACGTTTTCTTCTTTATGCGGGCGCGGCTAGATGCAGTGTTGGATGGGATGTCGGTACATGTGCTATTTCATCAAGGTGGGAGGACATGAACATGTCTATGTACCTGCAGGGATAAAGTCCGAAGAAGATTGGAGTATATCTTGGACATAATAGTATGAGATTGGATGGGCATAATATACAAAACTTACTCTTTTGATATTTTCCGAAATTTCATCCTGGCATGAGAGTACATTCCCCTCCTTATTTTCCCGTCAGAGAATTCAGGGCATGTGTGTCTTGCAGGAACGGTAATTCTTACTACGGCTTTGAAGAGGTAAGTTTTATACGCTGTCTGTCAAAATTCATGTGACGGGAATAAATGAAACTTTCTTCAACCTGTCACGAAAATCGCTCCATGAACGCTCTTGTCAGTACATGTACTCACAGACTGCTTGACAACGGATAGAGTTTAGAGGAATCTAACATCGACCATTATATTTAAGCTCGGCTATATATATCTCGCGCGCCCCGACAGTTCACTCTCTCGTGCAAAAAACCTTTCAAGGATTCATAATTTTATTCTAATTACCATATATCATATCTGATTTCGAAGCTTGGTATCGCCTCTACGCTTGGAGTAATGTATACAACCTGCTTTACAGTGGATGCGGAACGCCGAGTTTCTACAGCAGCAGCTTCGTCGATCGCACCCTTCACATTATCTACGATGGCATACCTTCAATTTTGATCTGTTTGTATTTATTTGCGCTTCGCTATAGATGTAGTGGTCTGGAGTTAATGTCTGAGTTGAGATAATTTTTCCTTGTGGTGCTGCTTGAGGATTTGCCGTTGAGATAGCCCTACCCGCTTTTTGTAGTGCAAGCCAAGTTGCTCTAGATAAGTTTTCTGATTTTTGTAGCTATCTCTGAACCACACAAAAATGCTGAGCTCACCCTGGTGTTCGATTGTTTAGATCTAGGAACCCTTGAACCTAAAACTACACTGGAGAGGTCACAGGGCAGAGTAAAAATCGTTAGGAATTTGTTACCTGATGTACATTGAATAGATAGATATCAGTGGCGCGTTAGCCAGGTCAAATCACCTTCTTTGAGATGGATACTTACTTAGCTTTATTGCAGAATTGAATGGATCGTTCATTTCCAACAGGCGTAGAGTAATCGAAACGAGCTAGCTCACGGATCTCATCTCTGTATTTTGACCGTATGACAGTAAAATCTGATAGATCTAGAGGCTGTAGGACGTGAATTGCGAGCGGAAGTAGAAATAAGAGCTCAATTCTATTGTTTTTGCATAGCCACAATGATTCAATATCAATATGACTGTTGTGGCCGTCATAAGTTAGGAGGCAGTGTTGGTTGGACTCGGGGTGTAAAATGCGACGCAACTACTCATTTCCGAAAGAATTTGACGTCCAACTATTCTTTGAGGTGGCATAGAGTCTTTCTGCTACCATTATTGATGGTGATTAGGCAGTCTAATGATTTTGCTCTCCAAAAATGACTTTGTGGCATAGCTTCCGACCTGTCGCAAAAGTGCTCTTCATTTTCAAGAGCCACTAGCGATTCTCCGGAGTCTTAACATAGTCTCTTTTCTTCTTGCTACTAGAATTTAATCCATAATCATTTCGGACTCCTAAGGTGAGTCTTGTCTCGTTTATCTGCTGGATATCTTCAGGCTGTATGTTATAGCGCATTCTGGTAGCCTAAAATTGTTCTGGGAAGGCGCTCGCCTGCTCTAAAGTAGCTGACTCGGTTCTTCAGACTTCAAGCTTTCTACCTATATTCAAGTACGCGTGATTTTCTTCTCAAAAATTATGGTAACAAAAACCAACCTACAAAATTTTGTTCGCCAATCATATCCAGGATTCAATACGCTATTTCTCGAGCTTGAGGAAATAGGAGAGGATATCAACCCAACAGCAGTGAGAGAATTTACTCGACAAAACAGCCCTCTGAATTTGGTGTCAATCGCTGCTATATTTGATGTCTAAGATGAATATTTGTGCAACCATTGATTCAATCGCTTACTGCAGAAGAACAGACGTTTTAAACTTCCACCATCGAGCGTCGAGATATGTAAATGCTAGATTTGAAATCATAGATAGCTAGTTGAAATGCCTGGAAGAGGACGCTCAAATAAATGAGTTTTGTGGAAAGATATAAGGTCTTTTCTAAAAGGAAGAGAGTGCCTTGGCAACCTTTAGCCGGAGGTCGGTAGTAATTTCAGGGACAAATTTTCAAAACATTTGGAAAATCTATTGATTGTGTCTTTGTTATATCTGGGTCATGTGCAACACGATCAAGACGTGGAGTACATGTAAGTTTGTCAATTGTCTGCACAAGGAGTAGACGGTGATTAACTAAATAGGGTTGAGTTTTATCGCGTGGTGATACAAGTCGTCTTGTCTGTTCATATACGCCAGCCTGGGGTCAGATAAGCTAAAAGATAATTACCAAGTTAATGAACACGACAATCTCAAAAATCAAAGATGGGCTGGAATCGCATCAAAGATTAGTTAATTTGAGAAATTTTGATGAACGGTTATTGTTGGAAATGGAGTCACGTCGTGTTCCGGACTTTCTAGTTCTCCATTTCGTTTAGGTTCCCGACAAGATCTTCTGTGTCTTGTTGATGTTGAGATTGGTATAACTTGGTGTTTCAAGTTATTACGGGGCTCAACAGTGGCGGAGTGGCGAAGGTGCTTGGGCGTTTATGGTGGGATAAATTCGCTAGGCTAGTGCCACAAACACGTGGAATGTACCGTTTACTGCCTAGCGTTAAGTTTTTGTATATGTACTTGGCTTTTCTCTTGATGAGAAAGTCAATCTGACCAATACATTCATTTTTCAACCTTTACATTTTAATGTTGCGAATTCTTTGTCGCAATATTTTCAACAGTTATGTTGTCTCGTGTCCAAGTAATATTTAGGTTAATTTCCATCAGCCCATCAAGAAAGGAGGTTATCATGCTTACATTAATTAAATCAAATGGTCGGATGGTGTAGTGGTATACCGTCCAGGCCGGTCTTCCAGAAAGGGTCTGGTAGCCTGATCATTTACTCCACTCTTGACAGAAGATCGCTGGTTTGACACCAGCAGACCTTTCCATACTGAGGGTAGCTACGATGATAATGGTGACATGTCTGGATAAGTCAAGGATCCCTGAGAGGTTTCCCTTGAGTGAGTTTCACGGATTGTATAGTTCGGTAGGGGTGTAGAACAAGCCGCCTGCCACAACCGTAGTGATTATTGCAAATGATATCCGAGGTATGATGTTCATCACGACTATATCGTCATTGCATCTGACTGAAGCCGACACCTTGGGCCACAAGTCGCCAAATCAGGATAAAGAACAAAAAAACCCATGTCAACAAAGTGTGGAAAGCAACAACGTAAAAGTACGGCATCTTGCTGACAGAGCGCCGACTATACCGATGTCGCGAATGAGGTGCCACGGTTCGTAGGGAAGTTGATGCGAAGTCACCATCCTTAATGCTAGAAACTTAAATTTTCTGATTTAGTCGTCTGATCAAATATTTTATATGGTGTCAGGACATGGAAATTAACAATTTTCACCTCCATAAACACCAAGTTTTTAAACCCAAATAGATTTAACCAAAACTCTCTGAAATCAAATTTCTTTTCATTGATCGATAGATAAGTACATGAATAGTAATCTTATGAATCGAATTTTATCTGAAAGGCACTAGTTATGAATTTGAATTAGAATTTGATTTCATTTGACCCGATTTGGCGCCTACAGTGGCCCACGCAGGTAACTATCAACTTTAAATATACATGAGGGGAAACCTCTCGGTGAAAACCCCTCCATTCTACCCGGTTTTTTCTTTAATTCTATACCTAGTTTCCCAGGAAACCTTCAGGAAGTGCATTAACACTGTTGAGCCCAGTGTGATTACCATCTCGCCAATTATTTCTT
>JAKRRZ010001017.1:0-14220 GCA_022627015.2 Podosphaera aphanis
ATCGCAGCAACCACCTCCCTTGGCCCAGCGCGTTGCTGATGAGCTCGAACTTGTCCAGCGCGTGGCAAAGGGTCGAGCTACCTGGGTTCAAACCTTTCACAACAAGTTTTGGTCAGCCGTGGAAGAGACTGATCCTCTCATCAAAACCTTCGTGCGCGAGCAAATGGACGCGTTTCTCCTTGCGGTTGCCTCCGGGCACCCGATGCGTCACGATACTCCAAGACAGCCTAAGACGGCGAGCTCCCTTCCCAAGCCCAGCCAAAACTTACCATCACGACCGCCTGTTTCCATATCAAAAACAACCTCAAAGTTGGGCAACAACCGCCGCCGCCCCTCCCGTCACCAATCTCCCTGCTCACGCGCCGCCCTCGGCCTCACCTAAAGCAAATCACCACCTCTCCCACACGCCGGTTTCCAAACAATCTGCAACCACTTCAGGCCATAAGGCCATCTTTCGTCTCTCGGAAGAAGCTCCACTCCTTAGAGCAGACATAACTTCAGTCAAGGCTGCTTTTATTCAAATTGTCCCTGCGCTCAAGGACGGCATAGCCTCCGTTTCTCGTAGCTCAAATGGATTTAACATCACGTTCTCGTCCGACACAGCGTGGAAACTGGCGTTGGACAACGCTGACTCTATAAAGGCGTCTCTCTCTGAATCCCTTGTTCAGCTTGAGGACCGCATCGGGTACGTTGTCAAGCGTATCCCGCGTACCATCTGGAACCCGGTTTCCAACGTGGTCCCCATTACACTTGATGACGTCAGAAGTATTGCCCAGGCTCAGACAGGCGTCGCTCCATCTAGCGCTCACTGGTCGTTGCATGAAGAACGCCACGATCCTCTGCATACGGCTGTCATCTTCTCAAAAGAGGTGCCGACTTTCCGAATCGTTGACAGCACCCCCTCTCGACGCTACATTCCTAATCCGAAGGTAGTTCAGTGCGATGCTTGCTTTGGTTTCCATTCATCCTCTCGCTGCCGCACTCAAGCTTTGTGCGCCCTTTGCGGTGCCCTTAGCCACCATGGTGAGTGCTGCCACCAACGCCGGTGTATCAACTGCCTCGGGCCACATTCTGCAAACGACCAGAACTGCCCTCTCCGCCCCCGCCCTTTCAAGGGCAAACTTATCAATCCTTCGGAAAAGACGATTGCGGAACTCCGATCTCGTAACCGTACTAACCTCCGGAAGTAACGCCGCGCAGAGGCTGCTGCCGCTGCCGCTACTGCATCTTCAACCTCGGACGGCAGCTCCAGTGCGCCAACTCCTTCCTCTGAGACCTCTACCCCCTCTTCTCAACGTGTTCCTGTAGCCAATCAAAACTGGTTCACATCTTTAACATCTGCTTCGGCGGGATCTATAGATATAGACCCAGACGAGCATATCACCAATCTTACTTCCAACACTACTTCTCAGGAGCACCCCCCCGCCTCGCCTTCGTTTCCTTCAAGCTAATGTTGGGCGTGGTGAATCTTCTCACCTCATTCTTCTGCAAGCTGCCTTCCAGGGCAAGTATGATGTGATCTTTGTTCAGGAGCCCTGGACTAAAACAATTAACCTCAAAAATGTCAAAGTCTCACCCAGATTATGTAATCTTCACCCCTCCGAACCGCGACTGGAAAAGCGCACGCCCGCGCGTTCTCACTTATGTTCGAAAGAAATCTAACCTCCAACCTATCCAGTTGGATTGCGGTCTCTCTCCTGATATCATTGTTCTCCGCCTCCAGTGCTCTCCTTCTCTGGAGGTACTAAAAGTATATCGACAGTCTCAAACTCTGATGCCTGAGAGTCTCGGCGCTCTCCTAAGCTGGCCGGTTAAACCGAATTCAATAATAGTGGGAGATTTTAATCTGCACCACGAATTATGGGAGCCCAACATTTCTCGTTCGTCCGGCGTAAGTAGCTTTGTTGAATGGATTGAATTCTATTCCTTGAGGTCGGCATTGCCCTACGGAGCCTCCACCCATCGCGCCGGTCACGTCCTCGACCTAGTACTCGCAAACATGGAAGGTCTCACAGCCCGCGTGGAACCGGAGGCACATTCTACCTCCGACCACGAGACGATATCCGGCCTCATCCAACTCTCACCATCCCCAAGGCGGCATCCTGTTAGGGGCTGCGCCCTGTAGTTTACTGGTCTAATGAATACGCCCAGTCGGCCTACGCATAATTGGTAGGATAACTGTGGTACCGGTATGCATAGTTGTGCAATATCGTATTCGGTGTATGCACGGAGATACAGGGGTAGGCGGATAAGCATAATAGTATTATTCGTATAGGAAAGGGGTCTCGCTTAGGCCTTCGCGTATTGTGTAAGGATAAGCCAAAGTGTCCGTATGAGGGTCGTACGAGCGAGCATACGGAAAACTATGAGATACCACGTCTGAACGCAGGTAACAGCGGAGGTCTAAAGCGACACATTCCCTTGTACATAGGGACCTACATAGATAGAATATACACAGTTTGTGGCACTTGTTTGTCGCGCAGTGACCGACACTTGCAACCCTTCACACATCCAACGCTGAAGTTCCCCAAATTTAACGGCGAGAACGCTGAAGTTTTTCGCCAAGCTCTTTCCGCTACCGCACCTCCTAACCTTTCTGTCGAGGTCCCAACTCCTCAGCTCCTGGACGCAGTTACGGCTTCGGGCATCGCCGCTCTCTCAGCATGTTTGCTTACAGCTAACCCGCCGAGACCTGCTTGTGTCCCATGCAAAGATTATTGGAACCAAGAATGCTCAGACCAACGGCGTCGGTATCTCGAAGCTCGCCGTAACGGTGATCAATTTCTCATTAGCGAGGCCCACAAAAACTTTCGGAAATCCGTGAGACGAGCCAAACGAGATCACAAGCGATCCAGGCTGGATAAGGTGTCTTCGATCTTGGAGGCCCACAAAGTTGTTGGATGGCGAAAGCTATCTAACCGCTTTGGCCCCCCTCCAATTCTTTTTCAAAATTTCACGTACAGCACCCCTACTGAGCGTGCAGATATATTTTTTCGTACCAAGCTTGCCCGCGCAATTAGTCAACCGGATGTCCCCAGGTACACCCATACTTGCCCACGCTGCACAATCCCCACACCACTCTCCATCGACGAAGATGAGGTGCGCTATTGTCTTCTTAATGCGTCGTCAACTACCCCGGGTCATGACCACCTCTCTGTCTCCGCCCTCCGCCTTATATGGACAGTACATGGCGCTCGTGGATCGTTCACCTCTACAATCTCTGCCTAACTGTGGGTCACCATCCCAGCATCTTCCGTCGCGCTGAAGTGGTGGTATTCCTAAACCACAGAAGGATGATCTCTCCAATCCCGCCAATTGGCGTCCGATATCGCTTCTTAAAGTTCTTGGGAAGGGGCTGGAACGTCTGCTCGCAAGACGCTTTGCCTTCTGGGCTTTGTCAAATCGCATCATATCTCCCACGCAATTTGGAGCGCTGCCTGGAAGGTCTGCCGTGGATCTCGTAGAATGCCTGGTCCATGATGTTGAAAAAGCATGGGAGTCAACTCAAGCTTGCACTCTCGCCACCCTTGATATCCAAAGTGCTTTCGATAGTGTTCAGCCTGGCCGTCTCTCCGTTCGTCTTCGCGAACAGGGATGGCCTCTACCATACGTCAGCTGGGCCGCGTCTTTTGCTTTACGCAGGAAAGCGCGCCTAAGAGTGGATGATTTTGTTGGCGACTTTTTGGATATTCCGCATGGTCTGCCCCAGGGATCCCCTGCCTCACCCATACTTTTTCTTCTCTTTCTCGAGCCATTATTTAAACTTGGGTTTCCTACATTCGGATACGTGGATGACGTGGCGATCCTCTCGGTCGCGAAAACTCTGGTTGACACCTCTCTACTGACCGCCTCCAGGGTTGGAAGCGTCACCCGCTGGTGCGAACAGAACGGACTCTCTCTGGCAGATAACAAGACGGAAATACTACACCTTCATAGATCCCGTCAACCCCCCCCTCCGGTTATAATCAACGGTGTCTCAAGAACTTCCAATTTTACCCTGAGGTGGCTTGGCATCTTCCTTGACACCAAGCTCTCTTTCAAGCAACACATACAAGAATGGAGCTCCAAGACGCAACGGATTAGCTCCCATATACGACAGCTTGGGAATACCAATCGTGGAGTACCCACTTCCTTTCTGCGCACGTGCTCTAGCTGCGGCACCACCCGTCCTTCTTTACGGTGCTGAGGTTTGGTGGCGCGGACACACCTTTCTTCGGCGCGGCCGTTCTATTTCCAGTCGATCTCAACACCTTGTGGACATGGTCTCTCGAGCTCTGGTCAACTTGGCTAGAGCTATTCTTCCAGTATACAAAACCACACCCATTGCAGCTCTTTTAAGAGAAGTTTGGCTCAACCCGGCCCATATTCTACTTGAAGAAACCCGCCTCAACTCTGCAGTTAGATTAGCTATCGCTGACAGTTTTCACCCTCTGGTCATAAGATCCAACGACTCTTGCGTACAAACTCGCCTTACCGTAAAAGCTAAGCTCGTTGCCTCTTTTCCCCGCCCTCGGCTCGAATTGCCCTCGTACAGAGCTCCTCCTTTACTCACTCGGGCCGAATTATCCCCTGAAGAAGCTTCCCAGCATATTAGAGATTTACCACCATGGGATATCCTCGTCTTCTCGGATGGCTCGAAACAAAATGATGGGGCTGCTGGGACAGGCGCCGTCGTTCTCCACAAGGGAATCACTTTAGCAGAAGTGAGAATACCGCTAGGCCCTAACTTCGAGGTCTATAACTCCGAGATCATCGGCGCCCTCACAGGACTTAAAGCTGCTGTATCAGCACCTTCCACTCACCTTGCTTCGTCCATCCACGTAATTCTCGACAATCAAGAGGCAGCTCGACGTCTTCTCTCGTTGCAACACCCTCTAAAACCTTGCAGCACGCAATCCGTGAATTCCGACACCTCGCCTCCCAATGGCCCTTAAGGAGAATTCTGCCAACCGAAGCTCCTGGCAAGGTCCATGTGATGTGGTCGCCTGGCCACGTGGGCATACCTGGTAATGAACTAGCCGACAAGCTAGCTGGCGAGCCTGCCCGCCTACCGGCTCCCCCTGGTGCATCTCTCGCTAGATCTCGATCAAAGGCGAAACAGCACATTTGGGACCTGACTTCCGAATGGTGGCAAAAACACGCTCCTGCTACCTATTGTGAACTAGGAATGCCTTTCCCTAAAAAGCCTCCCGAAAAGCTACGACTCCCTCGCCGAAATCTCGGGTATCTTATTCAGTGCCGGACTGGATACGGAGACTTTCGCTCGTATCACGATAGATCCCATCACCATGATGCCCTTCTGACTTGCTCCTGTGGAGGTGACAAGTCTATTACCCACTTAGTTTTCTGCCCTCTCGTTCGTGAGCGACTAGCCGCAAGTGGTCACCGCCGTGGCTTGGGGACACTTGATTTTCTCCTCAGCTCCGCTCGCGGTGCTAAGCGTTTTTCTTTCATATTGGAAAAGTCAAAGTTCCTAACAGAAATTTGCCCGATCCGTGCTGCATAACGTAGCTCCTTGTGAGGGTTCGCTGTACAGCGCTCACAGTACCTCTTCTCTACCTTCTTAGCTTTTGGCTACCCTTTCCTTCTTTCTTTATACCTTACAGTCACCGTGTCCCCCTAGGGATGGGGCTTGTTCATAATCTTAGCCCGGTAGACATATAAAAACACTTAAATAAATAAATAAATAAAAATACAACTTCAGTGTCGCCATACACAACACCGTCCTGCCTCTCTGAGACAGTCAGGAGAGTTCTTCGCTGAAAGAGTGCTGAGGATGGTGATAATGAAACGAAGTTGACCGAGACCCGGGTGGATGAATGAGGATCCTAAAGGGAAGGACTGCGACTCTTCGCTATCCCAGATATGCGAACATAATGAGTGTTTACAGCCGGCACCGCATGGAGGTAAAGAGTTCGACTTTGCCAGCTGTATTGGGCTCGAATGACCAGTGCAATTCATATTACTTCATATTACTGGAGCTTGCTCAAGTGACCAATGGTGGATCTTGGCTCATGATGGTCACGGTAACCAAACAAGCGTTGGAGTTGTTGTGCTTGGGTTAAGCGAGATTACGATGAGCATGGGTGGCAACCAACCAGTGGAAAAAGACAGAAGTCTCTAGTAACTTCCATCGAGGATATCGGAATAACAGAACCCTGCGCAATAGCTGTTTGGGGATCACCAAAGAGAAGATACTAGAATGTTCTGTATTCTATGCTTGAAAATGGGTAGCGAAAGCAATAACACCTTCTACATGTATATATACACCTTTTCCTCACTTTAGATCTATGTAGTTTTGCAACAATTTTAATCAGTCGTCATAAGAGAGAATTCATTCTTCGTATAACCAGAAACCTTCACTGCGACATAACCTCTGTAAGCTTTGACTTTACAATAGGAGTCATGCTTTCTAAGGAACTTAAAGTTACATGTAAATTACTCTAAATACTCCCTTAAAGCTCAAACATTCTCCCAGGCAAAGTACTAAAAACAGGCGTAAAAATTATCAGCCATTGATTACATCCCACTCACATAGAAAAGCTTTGTCACGTCTTTCAATTTTTGTCTGGATGGAAGATTTTGAACTAGTTCCACTCAACTCCGAGAAGCTTCTTCAGCACTCTGTGATTTGCAAGATACTCATGAGTTGTAGATTTTGGTTGGTTCTCGGATCCTTATATGCAACTCTCAGTACTCCCAGCACATGTACTTGGAGGTTCTGTATCAACATCACCCCTTGGGACGCACCAATGTGCGCTGGCGTCAGCATATAAGCGAATTTAGCGTAATTCCACTTTTGGACTAGCATTTTTGCTAATCCAACCCTCGTCTCTTAAATGCACACTCCTCAACCACCATAATTCATTGGTCCATGGGGTGTCCATATAAGAAATGAAGGTTGAATTCGGAAAATGCTAGGCTGAAAGTGGAAATACGCTAAATTCACTGATGCTAGTCTGCATGCCTCGCTTACATGCTAGTACTCCCGCACCTTTGGTGCATCCCAAAGGATGACGTCGATACAGAACCCCCAAGTAAGGCCCTGGGTTCATGTTAAGCACAACGACCATACTTAGTCTGGGTATTCGTAGATGTTACTCGGAGTGATTGGTACATAGCCAAGGCAATCAAGAAAGGCATCAATTATTCACCAAGTTAACTTATCTGCTGAAGGAAGATCAACGAAAAAAGATCTTCTGAGCGAGGCTCAGATCTCATCAGTGGATTAAGAGACAAGTTAACCCTAGGCAGAGGCTCTTGAAGGTCGATAAAATGGCAGCCATGCGGGACTTGAACAAGGCAAAAGGGCTAAGAAGTCTGGTTAAATGGAAAAATTGATCTAAAAAGCAGTAAAAAAGAAGTCTCCAAGGAGCCTGAACTATCTACAACAAATTCAAGAATTATTTTAGAGCATCTTTCAATCTGATTTTGATTACACGATGATGAGATTTTTGGGGCAGTAGAAATGTATACATGTAATTACATGTGTGTTACATGTAACCGCTGCGCTGAAAGAGCATGTGGCGAAATTCACGCGAAGTCTTCATTTAGATCGGAAAGTCGGATTTACCGCAATTTCCTGGGCTGATGTGGCCTCTGCTTCCACTGCATTTTCTAGACCAGTTGACGGCAAGTTTTGTCTGACCAACCAAGATTTATATTCGCGAAAGGATCTAGGCTTACTCTCAACTCAACCGGCAAATAAGTAGGACGAAGTAGAAATTTTACCTTCCCTATCCAATGGGTCTCCCAGTATCCAAGAACCTTGAGAAGTCGCAACGACAAGGCTCTCTGGAGCTATCAACTCAAAAGCTGGACCACAGATACTGACCTACCCTTTAGCAGACATATTATAGTTGGAGGAAAATTTTATCTACTGGGCTGCTATCATTGATGAACTATGATCACTCATTGAATAATTCTACAGCTCGACTTACCCTCCCACGATCCTCAAGCTTGTGCTTTGTCATAAATTTATAAGAGGTATACAATCTTTTTGTTTCCAATTCAAGCGGCTAGTTTGAATGATATGATTTTCAACCATCTATTAATGCCCATTTCACCTCGGTTCCCTAAATATTCTATACACGTTCACCTCCTAAACTTCGTTCTTGGACTATTCACTCAAACAACTCTAGCGACGAGGAAAAAATCCGAAGGATGGCTTGCCATATCCAAAATCGGATCTGATTGTAGTTACACAGCATATTTTAGCTGGCCAAGAATCTGCAGCTCACAATTAAATATAAGAATAGTGGGCACCAAAATACAGAAAGTTAAAAAAAGATGTGCTCTAAGATTTTCCATGCGTCAATCCATCCCCTTTAAGCTAAGCTAAGAAGTTTGGTTAATTCACAAGCAAAGACGCTTTCTCGGGGGAAAACTCATTGATCCCAGGAATGCAAAAGACATGTTTTAAGTTACTAGGGGTTACACTTTTGCTTGTGGATCAACTATCACCAGATATGCAGTGTTTTGAAACCTCGAAGAAAACAAAAATAATCAGATAGATCTCCGTCTTACGTGGCCACATATCAGCTCTAAAGTATGATCTCCTTCATACATGTTTTGAAGTTAGTTGGTGCCCTAAAAATTTCTTTTCTAAAATCATGGTAATGGATTTACTGCCTCACCGAGTAGGTATACTTCTACTGGCCGAGTTTATTCGATGCTTGGCCAATATTTCAGACGTTATATATTACGAGCAACTACCAAAGCTAAGGAACATTAAATCCCACATACTACCGTCTATAATATTTGCAGATATGGTCATCTTTTCCCTCATGATGGAACTGTTGATTGTGAAGCTGATATGGTTTTAAAAATATTTTCACTGATGAAGTCTCGTCAGCCAAGGCTTCTGTGACTTCACATGACGGGTATCAATGATTGAGGAAGTGGAACTATGGTTATTCTTAAGAGTGTTTATAATCTCTACTTATTGACTCTCTTGGCGATAAATTTGTGGATGTTGGAGTGGATCTTTGGATTTTTGGTACTTGTGGCCAGAATACGCACTATTGGGAATTGGGCATTGGCTACAAGTTAATCAGTTGTACCATGCAATGGAGAATCCTCTGTAGCTTCTCATGATGAATCTTGAAGTCCCCTTATAGCCTCTTAGTTTGTAAGTGTTGTCTATAGATTGGTAGGAGGCTATTGGTGGAATAATTTAAAACCTGTTGACTATAACATTCTATCCCCTTATGTTTGACAGATAGTTTGTTACGATAATAACTTCATCTAGAATAGAAGTCCTCACGTCAGAGTACAACGGCAGCAAGCTAGGAGCGCGCGGGACTAATATTATTACTTCTTTTCTTCTCAATGGAGTACCAAGTAAAAAATCACGGTCACGAACTGCCACTATTACTGCTCGACAATAAAACTGAAAAATAGTCAAAACAATATGGGCGAGAAGGGAAGACTATTTCTAACCGGGAAAGCTCTGAAATTCAAATATATAGTCTCCAATATGCTACACAAACACCGCCAAAAAAATCTCGTGTGGTACGTTGTAACGGTTCACTGAATTTGGAGGTTCTCAAAAGACAATAACTACAAAGTCGAAATATCTTTGCTTGAAGAACCTATCTACCAAGGCGACTCGACTCTCTATGCTTCCTGAGTGCCCTATCGGAACTCCGTTAACCTGAATCTCGTATCCTTGCCTCCGCCGGCACCTAATACCCTTGCACAGACCCTTCCTGATGTGCATTGATTCGTACCCTACCGATCCCCTTCGGTATGTACCATACGACACCCTCCACAGACATTTCCTCGGGATTTCTCTATCTGTACGTACGTTACCGATCATCCTCGGGATCCTGAGGTACATGTACCTGTACATGTACCTCAGTCGGGGTGGTCTTAGCGACCATCCTCATTCTGGGCACAGACTGTCACACACGTAACGGCTAGCTACTGCTTACCTATGAGGGCGGCAAAATCCTCAACGGCTCGGAGATTAAATTATCTTTGCGTTCCCGCATACTAGGTTCTGAACCCATTCTGCCTTTCGAGCTCAAATTTTCATGATCCATCTTTCTAGAGAAGCGAGTAGCATCACGCAGGCCTGAACGAGATTTGGGACCCAGAACCGGATGAAGCTCTATCATGGTGATACGACTGACAAAAGCTTAGAGTGGTTCGGCGGAAGGTTGCCATGTTGAGTCCGCAGGCGCCTCGATTGCAGATGAGGCGAATCCTTCATGATGAGACCTGTAGCAAATTTGAATGAGAAAAGCCTTAGATTGGACTTGATTTGTATCAAGAATTAAACCCAAAGCAGCTGAGCTTTAGTGAGCAGTCTATCCCAATCATAAAAGGCTTTGCTGAGACATCGCAAGGCCTTTTGATGAAAAATTTAAAGCCTTGGAATCCTGTTTCAACCACCCTACTTGATTTTATACTATAGAGGCTTAAAATTCGACATCCTATCAAACTAGTCTAGTACAATGAGTCTTCGGGCTTGACTGTCATTGGAAACTATGAGTCGCGAGAACCACTTTCCTCGGAATCGCTTGAGTAAAAGCAACGAAAGGAGATTCATCATTTTACTTCTCTTCATAAAAGAGGACAGTGCTACAAGGCACAGCTATTGAGATGTTCTGGTTGCGTTTTGATAGTGTTGTCTTTGTGCATCTTCGCACCAGTAGTTTGCCGTACAAGTCTCTAATACCGTCGCGCCGTGAAGGGGGCGGCAATACAAGTTGATGAAATGATTGCTATCATGAAATTAATTACATCCAACTTTGGATGTGATAATCCTATGAAAGTCGTGTACACTTACAAAGGTCTGCACACACCAACCTTTATACAAAGTTGTGAGGTTGGTAAATACGCTAACCATATCTCTCCAAATCTCCAAGATTGTGAGAAGTGATCATTCAGCTCTAACACGCTATTGCTTGCTAACCGACTTCCCAATCAATCTTACACGAGTTTCTACGCACCAGACGTCTGCTCCTTTGCGCTTCGGCCTTCACCTCAGCGCCGCAGGGTCACGTCTGGGTAAGGGATGAATTAATACTGCTTCATCGATGTGGTATGGTGACACGCATATAATGCGATCATGTTGCCAGGTACAACAGAAACTAGTGGACTCGGCGCACCGATTCACGCGTGCACCTGCTCCCCCTGCTCCACGCTCTTGCCAGGCATGTTCTCGAGTCCTGGTTGATTGGCGTGAGTCGTCGGCCTTGAATTTTGTTTGCTTTGGCTCAAGACAATTCAGCGGTAACTTGTTTCAGCTGCAGTCAGATCTCGCATTGTTACTCACCCTTCTTTGTTCTTGCTTGAATTGTACCTGAATATCATCTTCTGAGTCTCAAAGTTCAAAAGTTTGACCTAGGCAAGTTGCTGTATGTGTGGATCTCATCTTATACGCGAATTAAGCATGTTTTTGTACAAATTGAGGCACATCGTTAGACGGGCATACGAATGTTATAAAGATCAAAGGATAAATGAGTGATCCGATCCATCTTCGACTACGGGGCCATAGATTTGGACTGTAATACTCAATGAATTGACCATACTGAAAGGCTATAGTGGCTTAGAAATATTAATAGAAGTTAACACTAGATATCGAGGATCCTCTCTTCTCTCTGGCTGAAAAGAACCCATGGAATATTAGTTGACGTCAGCTATTGTAAGGCTAGCATGGAGAAAGAAGCGGCACAAAAATCCCTTTTGTGGAATCTATTCGAGCTTACATGAATAGCTGCGCACAAAACGCCATCCCACATGATATAATCAGAGGGCAAATCTTCTGGCTATACCTATCGATCTATATAAATGCTCAGCTCCCCTTCAACCAGCCAGCAAAATTTCACAACTTTACCATGGCTGCCAAAGACCCTATCCCCAAGCGAGAGGACCAAATTTTTCCCGCGATGATCGATGCCGTGCAACCGGCACCGCAGAAATCAACGAATGAGTGTGTGGGCAATCAGTCCAGCGAGAATGATTCGGCTCGACGGGCGGCTGTCGGCAGACAAGTCGAGCCGGGTGTCTGGCAAGAATCCACCGCACGAAGCTTCGCCAATCCTGCGCCCCTCGGTCTGAGTGCGTTTGCCCTGACGACATTCATGTTGAGCCTGATCAACATCCAAGTCTGCGGATTTCACACGATCAACCTGGTGATTGCCTTGGCTCTCGGCTACGGTGGCTTGGTGCAATTACTGGCGGGCATGTGGTATGTATGCTGCTCCACTACGCTCCCACGCTGTGCAGCTTGTTCAATGATGTAACCAGGGAAATGGCCGTCGGGAATACCTTCGGGGCCACGGCCTTCTCCTCCTACGGCGGCTTCTGGATTGCGTATGCCATCATTAATACGCCCGGGAACCTCGGCATTCCGATACCGACTGCTCCTGACGCCCTTCCAGGCGCGGAAATGGGGCAACAAGTCAATGACCTGAACTATGCTATGGGGTATTTCCTCACGGGTTGGTTTATCTTCACGACTCTTCTCCTCCTCTGCACGCTCCGCTCCACAGTGGCGTCCTTTGCGCTCTTCTTCACTCTAGATATCGCTTTCTTACTCTTAACCATCGGTCATTTCCTGCCACACGCTGATGGGACTCTGCCCTATGGATGGATTGCTGCCGGTGGCTACTTTGGTTTGGCTGCCGCCTTTTTCGCGTGGTACAATGCATTAGCTGGCATTTTTAACGATAGGTACGTCAAGACGCCATTCCAGACGTCAATGAGAATGAAATTACTTCATCACGACTGCTTCTGTCTCTCGGTCACCAAATCAATAAATCTAACGACTAGACAGTAATCCATTTTTTCTTTTCCCCGTAGCACACTTTCCCTGGGCAGCGAGACGTCGTGACCAGCCCACCCGCAGAAAGTATACCCACGTGTGACTATCTCATTGATATCTTAGTGTTTAACCAAAATAAACTTCTTGAGGTGGACGGTATTTGACTTGGGGCATTTCAGAAGTCTTATGCGGCATTTAAAAGGAACTCTCGTTCCAGCTATCGATCCATGAAGATACCGAGATCATTCAGAGTAGACAAAATTTAGTAGTGAAGACGAGGATCTATCAAACTCATATATGTACACGTATCCTTTTCAGAGTGCTATCATGGTTACCAGTGTGATCTAGCACAAGTAGGTCAACCGTATCGGCTACGGCCTCGGAGGTTGTACTCAGATAAGCTCATTGGAATCTAGCTGGTCCTCTGATAGGATTTGGTGGAGTGGAATTTTTGATGTCACCCGGTCACCCTCTCGCATCTATATTCACTTTGGCCTCTGCTCGGATGACTCACTGAGAGACTCACCACCAACAGCGTTTACACACCGTCGTCCAGCGGCATGCCTTGGCAGCATCTGTGACAAGAATGACGAGTAATCAGTGTCAAAGACTTTTGCTCCCGAACGAAGCTACAGTCCACAACGTCATCGGACTCTACGATGAGCCCCTACTCTGAGTGGTAATTAGTGTGGTACGCAGGCAGCAAGTCACTCGCACAGCATTGTAGGATCAGATCGTGGCGCTAGGACGGATAGATATCCATGGAGATAGAAGACGTCGTCGTCCGACGACTTCCGAGGCTTACCAATCTAACTGGTCCATCACGTAGACCACACTTCTCATCCTCCCCTTTACTTTTTCTCCCCAAAGTAGAGTCGAGCTGACCGATTTTCTTATACATTCAGCCTCGCGAGCACGCCCGCGTTCCTCGAGAATAGACCTACCTGCCCCGACTGTGACGACGCAAACTTTTAACCGTGGCCGACGGGAAACAAGCTGCTACGAGATCAGAGGAAGCGCTAACCAGAGAAACATCTTTGCCGGAACCAGTCGATTCGTGTTTTGGCGTCTACCGATGCTCTTCCAGATTCCGTTGCGAGCGGGTGAGTCTGTACTCAGCGCGTCAAAGGCAACGATCGAGTGAGTCCCGGAGCGTATGCACTACCGACGGCGCAAGGTGATCGACGGTGAAGGGAGTTGTCGTCCCGTGCGCATGAGACACATTCTTCGAGGCAACAAGTCGGAGGGAGTTTCCTGCGCTCTAACAGGCTTGTTTGAGAAGAGCAAGGATGCAACGAATGATTGGGGTCGGATGGTGGTGTACGGAGGTACAGCCCATAATGATAGTAATAGCGCTAGCAAGGGTGACTCTCACTTAACCCTTTCAGGTAATATACTTTACAACACCAAAAGACCTCAATTCAACCTATTCTAGCATTGAGCGC